>JXCR01075862.1:137162-180802 GCA_002079205.1 Phalaenopsis hybrid cultivar
TTAACACTGATGGAAGCTTTACTAAAAATGGAGCTGGTGTGGGAGGTATCTATAGAAACCATTTGGGTAAGTTCTTGCTGTACTTTTATACCCCAGTCCTGGCCAATGATGCCACTGAAACTGAACTCATTGCTGTGTATTGGGCAATCAACCTTGCCACTAAGGCTAATTGGAATAGAATTTTGTTGGAAGTGGATTCTACTGTTATTATTCCCCTTTTAAATCAGGAGGAAGAGACTCCCTGACACTACTCTTATTGGATAAGCAAAATCAGAGATCTCACTAGCAAGATACAAATTCAGTTCACTTTCATCTATAGGTAAGGTAACCAGCCTGCAAACTGGTTGGCCCAAGTTGGATCACACTCTAATGAGACTGAAGTTGCTGTCAACCCTCCACCTGCTCTCCTTTATCCGCTGCAAGGAGATACACAAAATGTCCCTCATATCAGAATGGTCTACAAAGATAAATGATTAATATGGGGGCAGATGCAATCTCACACTTATTTCCTTCTGTTGAGTCATTGCAGTTTTTTTTTCTTTGTTTTGAGGGTGACACCTAGCTTTTTTGGGGGATTTCTTGGGTTCATGTATTGAACCATATTTGAAGTCCCCAGCCCCCTCTCTGATGTTTGTACTAGTCCTTTTTCCTTCAACATGTAGGGAGTCATAAGCAACTCCTTTCACTATATATATATATATATAATTTTGATCTACTGAAAGAGCTCATAAATCATCTTTCTTTAGTATGAAATCTACCATGATAAATTCCACGATTTAACATGAGAGAAGGTAGTTATGATATAGATAGAGAAGAATAAAATCTAAAAAAAATGACAAACAGTATAAAATAACCAAAACAAATAACATGTCAACATTTATTATAGGAACATCATAATATAAGTAGTTACGATGAATAAAGGAAAAAAAAGGATAGCCCACATAAGAGTCCACAGCAATCTCGATAGAGAGTCAATGATACTTCTTATTTCCAAGTGCAGAGAGTCTCACATAGATATTCGTGTCGTATCAATAATATTGAATTTTGAGTTTAGAATATCGATCCCACAGGGAGTGAGCGTGTTAAAATTACGAGAAGTTCTAGTCTACTAGCTTTAGTGCCTTTCCTGTAATTGAAATTATGTAAAGGTTCTAAAAACTACTCTTACTGAATTGCAATCTAGTTTAAAGGTTAACTCCTTCAAAAATTTTATTTTTGCAATTATATTGGTGATTATCAAGTTCTAAAACTACCTTCCCTTGCAATGGTTTAAGTGGTAGTGTAGAAAATGTAAAGTGTTAGTTGTTAATCCGGCTAGTGAAAAATAGGATCAACTCTCTTCTTTACCCTCTCCCAAGTGCATAAAGAAGCTTAGTTTAATTGGTTTTAATTTCTTAAACCCCAACTTTGCACCCATCAAAGACTATTCCTAACATTTCAATCTCCCTACAAAGTACTTGCACCATACCTATAGATTAATGTGAATAACCTAGTTGTTCTACCATAACTCTCCTAAGTCATTATGGATCACCACACATTTTAACAAATCACTTGGCCAGAATAAAAAAGAAAATGAAATTCAGATAGTTACTCATTATATTCATATTTAAAAACTAATTTTAGAAACACTTTGCACTCCTACACAACCTACTTAACCACTATAAGTAAAAGAGATTTACTCATAAAACATGAAGAGCACACCATAAAATGTCATTAGAAGAAGAAATCCACTAAACGATTGTGTTTATAGAAATACAATAAGATAAATACACAATACTTAGTTTTTTCCCTCCTTTACAAAGCTCTAAGAATAATCCTCCAAGGATTTCTCAATCCCTTTTTCCTTTCCTGAATCCTATCCTCCCAATACAACTCAAATTCATCATTAAATGATCAATGAAAGCAATCATATCCTTTCCTACAATAAACCTTGCTTTCCCTTCACCAAAAGCCCTTTTCTCTTCACTAACAAGTTCTTTTATATGACTTAATATCTCCCTAAATGTAGATTTGAAATGCTGAAAACTGCCCATACAGTTTTTGGCACCTTGGCGCCAGTCTCTCGGTCTACCTATTTTAGTATGGGCGCTAGTTGCACAAAATTCTGGTGCCAAGGCACTGATAAAGTGGCTCCTAAGCAACCAATGAATGATACTTAAGCACCAGCCTCTCGAGTTCCGAGGGATGGGACCAGTGCCTAGGTGCCAGTACCTCGTAGCCTCATCTGCTCTAAGTCACTTCCCCTTTACTCCATTTTTTCTCAACTTTGCTCTATTTCTAGTACTTATTGTTCCTGAAATAAAAATAGGAAAATATTTTCTTTAAAGAGAAATTTCATCCATAAAAATGTGTAAAATATTAAAGAAACTAAGCATTCTTTTCTGCACATCAAAATCCCTTAAACTTCAACGTTATTTGTCCTCAAGTAACACTAGAATATTTATTCCAATTTTATTTAATTTGAGGGAGTTGTTTTCATTTAAATTATAAACAATTTGGCTTCAGGAAATTGATAGTTTAGGATTAGGATAACTTTAGTAAACAAGTCTACTCTTAGGGTGTAAGAAACCTTTCATCCAACTAAGAAAACATGATTCTCTATTTACTTCAAAAAGAAATGATCACTTGCTAAATAGGATATCTTAAATGGGAGAAAAACACAATTGAAGCACTTATTTTAAAAATATTTACTAATATAAGTCAAATTTTTGGAAGCTTAGGCGTGGAGTGAAGCTTTAAATTTTAAAAAAAGTCTAGTGAAACCAATTTTTTATAAGGCTTCTCCTCTAGCTTCTCCTCACTTTAAATTTTCTTTTTAACCTCTTTTCTTAATTTAGGAAGTAGATTTAAATCCTTAGCAAATTTTATAAGAATTACTATATCTCAATTGTCCTTTTAAAAGTTTTGAATTTCACTATTATCTCTCTGAAGTAAAACTCACCACTCTCCTCTTTTTAAGTTTTTCAAAAGTTATGAAGTATTAGTTGAAAATATGATTTTATAGTGGCTCGATTCTTAGTAAGTATATATCAAAGAGTATCTAATTTTAGAAATGTATAACTATTTTACAAATAAATACTCAACTCATTTTTCTACCTATTGAACTACAAGCTAACTTCACACTAATCTAGTCTCATTTATAAAAAATTTAGCATAAAAATACTATGTCTTTCCTTTACCCAACATTGTGACAATTTCAAATGTTAAACTTACATTCCTCAAATTTATTTAAACATATAAATTCAAATATAGGTTACCTAAGACAATTAAATTTAAGCTTTTAAAGGATATTTCTCCTCCAAACTTAATTTTTATCATATTAAACAATTTAAAACATGAATATAATCAGGGAGAGAATAGCTCAAAAATACTTCCTATGACATATGTTTACTATCAAAATGAGCAGGTATATACATGAAAAACATATATGATGCAGAAAGTAAAGCAACACTAAACAAGATTGAAATGAAATTGCACCAAAGAAAGTCAAAATATTACAACATGTAACTAAAATAGGTCCACAATAATAAACATAGAATGATCAAAAGAGTCTAGTAGTATTAGTAAATAACAGATAAGTCTAGTACATCCACATAGCAGAAATAAGAATACTAGACAAAATGTCCATAAAAAGATTAATAAAATTACTCCTCCTCATCATCATTTTCATCATCCTCTTCTTCTTCTACCTCATCTTCCTCTTCTTCTTCCTCTTCATCCTGTTCCATTTGTTGATTGTGCTCATATACCTACTAAAGTGAACATACTGGAAACTACACTGAGTTATCCCCACCAATCCACTGATTCTTTCTATACTTCTTCAAAAGAGCTGCCTTAAAATTGGTGACTTGATCTTATTGGCATTTATTTTGTCAATCTAAATATGCTAAATGGTCAGAAATATCTTAGACTTTAGTCTGAATAATGGTGATTTCAACCTCCACCGTCTTGAATCTCTCTGACATAAAAGCTATGCTAGTGGAGGGATGAGGTTAAAAATATGAAGTGGAAGGCTGAAAAGAGGAAGAAGGTTGAGAAGAACTCGCTCTGTCCCCAAAAGTAGCTTGTTTACTATATAAGTTCACATTGGCCTTGGAAATGGGTTTCAACGAATGAAGTAGCTCTTCCCATCCCTCAAAAGAAACTCCTGAATGCCGACAAAGGGCAAAAATAGTGGAAGGATGGCCTAACCCTAAAGTGTATCTCCCTTATGTAGAATTAAAAATGGAATGATAGATCAGAGCTCCTATATCTATCAATTTCATGGTCTAGATGAAATATTTGAGAGCAACTCTCTCTCTCGTAACCTCACTCAAATTGGTGGAGGGTAGGAGCTTGGCCGAAATGAAGTAGTGCCAATTTTTGGAAGGTGAATTTAGTTTAGATGAAGAAAAGTTCACCTTATGATCTTTCTTCACATTTCAAGCCCCTCCCTCATTAATCAAGATATTGATTATCTCATCTAACTCATAATCAGTAGGGACAGAGCTAGAATATAACTTCCCAAGAACATCTACAAACAAAAATAATGAATTAATTCACAAAGGGGAGATTTCCAAATGCATTTCCCTCATAAATACCAAATTTTCAAAGGCATCAAGAAGGTTGGCGTAAACCACTCCCCCGGGGCTAATGAATCCCCTTTCAACTATCAACTTCTTCGACACTAAGAATTTGATGTAATGCTCTTGAACTTTGGAGTTTAAAAACTTTTTTCTTGTCAAATGAAGAGTTAGACTTGCCTCCTTTGGTTTTGGAGGTCATTGGAAAGTAAAAACTTTGAAAATCTATGATTTGGATGCACACTATATGCAAGTTAGGGGCTAAAACATGATTCTCCCCAAAAAATCCCCAATTTCACTGTCTCCACCAAAATCCCAAAAAAATCTCGGATTGAAACTTGAAAAACAAGCATAAGGAGTTGATTTCACCTTTGAAGTGATTTCCCCTCACCAAAGCTTCAAGAATCAAGTGAAAATGAAAGGGAATGTGGAAACCTAGGTTTCGCCTCTCAGTCGCCGAAGAAGAGTAGAGGAGGAAGTTTTGTAAAAATGACCTAAAAAATGCTGGTTTAGACAATTTTATTGAGTAGATGGGAGTGGCACATAGGCACCGCGATAGCAGCGCCTAAGTACTGCTCTGCCTATAAGGGCAACTTGGTGCCTGATTTTATTGGTGCCTAGGCTCCAAGTCTACTTATGGAACATTAGAGCTAATGGCACTGATGCTTATGTGCCCATCCCAAATTTAGTTCTAGTTTCCTAATTTACAATTTTTTTCTTCCCCTAGTCCTTAATCACACATATTAATTACACAAACACTATCATATGCTAAAGATAAATGAGGATCACTTATCTCCCTTCTCATCACATCTCTCTTCTCTATTTATAAATCTCTAATGAAATCTCCTTCTATTGATTGTCGGGAGCTTTTACACATTTTTGTAAAGATATTTAGGTCCATATAATACAGTTATTATTTTCTTATGTTTTGCCAACCTTAAAGTACTATACTATCTAATAAAGTATGCAACTTTGTCAATTCAGTGAAAAGATCATCCGCATGCCCTCTGATAGTCAGTATACCAAACCATCATGATAGAGGAATTGGGTCGGAAATAAGAAGTAAAGAATTGAGATGGACCTTTCATATGCCTAAACTCAACATATCTTTTGTAATTCCTTATGTTTGATTGAAAATTAGGGTGTAGAGGACTAGGTTGCTCCAATTACCACAAAAGTCATACTAAAGTCCAGTCATAATGAGAAGGCTAAGGATTTGATTTCCCTCAATTCAAACAATCCTAATAAAATAAAAGCATTCAAAAATCTAAACATTAACACAAAAACACAAACAATCCACACAATAACAAATATAAATCATAAACACAAATACAAACTTGGGTTGCTTCTTAAATGTTCTTAGTTTAACATCCTCAGCCCGACGAATCTAGTTATTTACTCAATTTGACCCAACATTAAAATATCATTTATCATCGGTCTCTCTTCTCCTAAGTAGCATTTATGTCTTTATCCATTCACTTTAAATACCTTTCCACTCTTAATATCTTTAATATCAATTGAACCAAATGGATAAAGTCTTACTACAGTAAATGGTTCTAACCACCTGGACTTAACTTTTTGGGAAACAATTTTAATCATATATTATACAAAAATATCTCATATTCAGGCTCAAACTATTTTCTAAGAATCTTTTGATTGTGCCACTTTTTCATTTTCTCTTTTTAAATTGTTGCATTTTTAGAAGATTCTTATATAATATCGTTGAGTTCATTTAACTGTAGTAATTTTTTATCACCATCTTCCTTCATATTGTAATTGAACTCTTAAATAGCCCACTAAGATTTATGCTCTAATTTTATTGGTAAGTGACAAGCTTTGCCAAATACATGCTTATATGGAGACTTTCATATAGGTGTTTTATAAGTACTCCTATAAGCTCATAATGTATCATCTAATCTTGAAGACCAATCCTTTCTATTATGATTGACAGATTTTTCTAAAATCTTTTTAATTTCTCTTTTAGATACTTATGCTAAACCACATGTTTGAGGATGATATGTTGTAGTAATCCTATGTTTAATTCTAAACATACTTTGTTTATAATCTCTCAATTTTTCTATTCCTAAAGTAGCTTCCCCCATCACTAATGATTACTATAGGCACACCAAATCTACTAAGATCTTCTTTTTTAAGAATTTTTCTACACTTTGTGCATCAAAATTTGGAAGAACCACTGTCTCAATCCATCTTGAGGCATAGTCAATATCTATCAAAATATATAAATTCCCTAATGTAGGTACAAAGGGACTACAAAGGGACTCATAAAGTCTAAACCCCAAACATAAAAAATTTCATTCTCCAAAGTAAAATTAAGGGCATTTCATCACACTTAGAAATATTTTCTACTCTTTGGCATCTATCATAAGTTTTAATATCATCATTTCCATATCAAAATAAATTAGGCCAATAAAATTCATATTACAAGATCTTAAAAGTAGTTCTATGAACCCTAAAATGTCCCCCAAGTTCAGAATCACGACATTTATTAATAATTTCAAGGGTTTCTTCTATGGGTGTACATCTCTTAATCACCTGATCCTTAAATTTTCTAGTTGCTCATCAGGAAAATTCTCACTGATCTCATCTTCATAATCACATGAATTCCCCCGATTCCGTTTTTATAAATGGTTTGCTACTTAATTCTTAATATCTTTTCTATCCACCACTTCAATATCAAATTCTAACATTAAAAGTACCCATCTAATTAATCTCATTTTGCGTCTTTTTTGACATCAGATATCGAATAACAGAATGGTCAGCATGAACCGTAATATTTGTTCCAATCAAATACGACCAAAATTTATCAAAAACATATACTATAGCTAAAAGCTCCTTTTCAGTAGTGTATAATTAATTTGAGCTTCGTTCAGGATTTTACTGGCATAATATATGGCTCTAAACATCTTATTGTATCGTTGTCTTAATAATGCCCCGATTAAATATCCACTTACATTATCTCAAATGGTTACCCTCAATAAAGTGAGACAATAATAGGAGTCATGATTAACTTTCTTTTTCAGAGTATTAAATGCATTTAGGCATTCATGGTCAAAACTAAATAAGGCGTCCTTTTCTAAGAGATGGCATCAATGTTTGAAAATTTTAGAAAAATCCATAATATATTGCCTATATATTCTAACATGTCCTAAAAACTTCTAACCTCTTTCATAGTAGTAGGTGGAGGCAGTTTTTCAATAACTTGAATTTTTGCTGGGTCTACTTTCATACCTTTATTACATATTTTTTGTCCTAAAACAATATCTTCAAACACCATGAATTGACTCTTCTATCAATTGAGAAAAAGGTTAGTCTCTTCATAGCATTCAACACCTTCATTAAATGATCCAAACAAAAGTCAAATGAAGGGCTAAACACTAAAAAATCATCCCTAAAATCTTTTATTCTCTTCTCAAATATGTGGTAGAAAATAGACATCATACACCACTGAAACGTAGCAGGTTCGTTATATAACCTAAAGGGAATTCTTTGAAAGCA
This sequence comes from Phalaenopsis hybrid cultivar, assembly GCA_002079205.1. NCBI lineage: Eukaryota > Viridiplantae > Streptophyta > Magnoliopsida > Asparagales > Orchidaceae > Phalaenopsis > Phalaenopsis hybrid cultivar. The sequence continues at coordinate 145,241 of JXCR01075862.1, forward strand.
AAAGTCCCATAAGGACTTGTGAATGTTGTCATATCTTGATTCTTAAGAGCAAAAAGTATCTGATGATACCCAAAATATCCATCTAATAAGTAAAAATATGGATAGTCAACAAGATTATCTAATATCTCATCCAGAAAAAGGTAAAGAAACGTGATCTTTCTTATTCGTAGAATTTAATTTCTTAAAATATATACATATATGCCACCCAATGATATGTCTGGTGGGAATTAATTCATTTTTTTTATCTATGGACACAATCACTTACTTTTTCTTAGAAACACATTGAATATATCCAACCTAAGCACTATCTGATATAGGATAGATAATACCTACATCAAGTCATTTCAATATTTTCTTTTTAACTACTTGTTTCATAATTTGAATTAATCTCACTTGAGGATATGCCCGGGGATTATGATTTCTTTCCATCAGAATCCAATATATACATTTAGAGGGACTAATCACCTTTATATCTGCTAAGGTCCATCTGAATGCTTTCTTAAAATTCCTAAGAATATCCACTAATTTCTTCTCTTGTAAATGAGTCAAATCTGAGGATATAATAACTGACAATGTAGATGACTTTCCCAAGTAAGCATATTTTAGGTATTTGGGAAGTACCTTCATCTCAAGTTCGCTGGGTTCCTTAATATAAGGAATAAGAGGTTTAATATTTTTTGTTAAATTAGATTTTCAAAACTCTTCTAAATTTTTTTAATTCTCTTCTACCAGTAGAGCAAATTCATCTACAAAATCTACTGAGTTTTCTTCAATTAATATTGACTCAACTATTTTGATGTCACATTTCTCTCAAAAATGACCACAACACAAATAATCAATTAAATCCATCCTAAAACATGCTTATGCATTTCCTTCAGAAGGATACTTCCTAGATTTTAATACAATAAATGTAACTTCGTAATCATTTACCCTTATAATTAATTCATCTTTTTGCACATCTATCATGGCTTGGCCATCATTTACCTTTATAATTAGTTCATCTTTTTGCACATCTATCATGGCTTGGCCAGTGTCTAGGAAAGGTCTACTTAATATTATAAGGATTTCATTATCTTCCTCCATATCTAAAATAATAAAATTAACATGAAAGATAAATTTTTCCACATTTACGAGAACATCTTCTATACCCTCCTAGGATAAGTGATCAATTGATTGGCTAATTAAAAAGGCATAGTAGCAGGAGACTCCTCTCCTAATCTTAACCTTTTGAAGATAGGCAGTGACATAAGGTTTATATTGGCTCTAAGATCACATAATGCTTTGTCAAAAAAGTTTTCTCTAATTGCACAATGGATAGTGAAGCTCTCAGAATCATTAAGCTTCTAAGAAAGCTTCTTTTGAATGATGACACTATACTCCTCACTAAGTTCTAATATCTTATAATATCCAAACTTCCTCTTTTTATTATGAATATCTTTCATGAACATTACATAACTGGACTTTTTCTCCATAGCCTCGGCAAATATAATATTAATAGTCAGTTTCCTAAATACTTCGAAAAATCTTGAAAATTCTTGATCTAATTTTTGTTTCTAGAGTATTTGAGGAAAAGAAGGTGGTGGTTTTCCTAAATTAATCTTTATTGGTGAAACTTTTTTTCTAAGTCTTTAGAAGTATCTTCATTAGGTTTTTTTAGGTTTCATAGTCTTCTTTACAATTTTAACATCTTTTCGAAATACATCCTCCAATTCTCTTCCACACCTTAATTGAACAGTTTTCACATGCTAACTATTCTTCTCCTTAGGATTAATCACAGTGTTACTTGGAAGAGTTCTTTGGGGTATATTTCTAAGTGAGTTAGCAATCTATCCCAATTTATGTTTTATGTTCCTAATTATTGCACCTTGACTTTGCAGTTAATTCCCCATTTGCAATACTACTTCCTCCCAAGACAACTTCTTTTTCTTGAATTATGGGTTAGAGTTAAATCATAGAGGATAAGAAGGTTATAGTTGGTACTACCCTGGTTATTCTAATTTCATAATGGATTTACTTGACTATTTCCTTATTGTTGGTTTCTTCCACTAGAGTTCCTGTTCCAGTTAAAGTTAGGATGGTTTTTCCAACCTAGGTTATAAAAATTGAAATAAGGGCTATTAGGCTTATTGTTAATCGCATTTACGGTATCCAATGATGAAGTATTAGCATTAAACCAGTGTCCAAAGGAATTTTCCTCAATTACTGGAGGTACTTGAGCCTATTTCATACTAAATTGATCTAGCTTCCTAAATATGGCTGCTACCTTAGAAGTTAGAATTGAAAGCACATTTGTGTCATGTTCACTAGCAACCTTCCCAGGGTTTACTCTCTCAAAACACCATTGAAAATTGTTAGTGGACATCACCTCAATCAGAGAATAATCCTCATCAAATGGCTTTGACATGAGCAATCCACCAGCGACGACATCAATAATAGATCTAAGGGAACCTATTAAACCATTCTAAAAAGTCTGAATAATCATCCAATTAGGCAGTGCAAGATGTGGTCACTTTCTAAGAAGCTCCTTAAATTGTTCTCAATCCTTGTTTATCGACTCACTTTTGTGTTGGCACAATGAAATAATATCATCTCGTGGTTTAACTATTTTTGAAGGAAGAAAATACTAAGCTAGGAATTTTTAGGCTAAGTCACCACATGTTTTAATTGGTCCAGGTGATAATGAGTTCAACCACATTTTGGCTTTATCCCTTAAGAAAAAGAGGAAAAACCTAAGCCTAATAGCATTATTTGACATGCAATTCTAGTGAAATATAGTGCAAAGTTCTAAGAAACTTATAAAGTGTAATTTTGAATCCTCAAAAGGGGTTCCCCCCAATTGGTTGTCCTGCACCATTTGGATGACAACAAGCTTAAGTTCAAATGTGTTAGATTTTATGATAGGGAAATGAATACTTACATGAATTTCATTTTTCAAAGGATTAGTGTAGTCCCTTAATAGTTTGTGCGCATTATGATGATCATTTGTTGATTCTTAGGTATCTAAATTAACTTGTTGATTGTTCGACGTTTCTTTTATAAGTTCATGAAGAGTCTTCTATTTTCTAATCCTCGAAATATTTCTCTCAAGTTTTGAATCGTAGGGTTCAAGTCCTGTAGGTCTTGAACTATGCATTCACTGACTAAAGACTCAACTAGTAGGTTTCACACAAGCACATTAAGCAAGCACACAAAAATATTTTTAAAATTTTTCTTTTTCAAACAAATAGGTAAATACACAAAAAGACTAATAATTTAAATTTCCAACTCTAGGTCTAATTAATTCAACTTAAATTCTCCTAAGTTAACTACACTGTCGTTCTCCGGCATAGCTCCAAAACTTGATACACCCTATTTCCAAATGCAGGGATCTCACAAAAGTGCACGTGTTGTATCATTAATATCAAATTTTGAGTCTGGAATATCAATCCAATAGAAAGTGATGACACTAAACTTATAAGAAGTTCAAGCCTACTAGGTTTAGTTCTTAGCCTGGAATTGAAATTAAGTAAAGGTTCTACAAACTACTCCTACTGCATTACAATCTAGTTTAAAGGTTAAATCCTATAGAAATCTTGTTTATCCATATTAGATTGGTGATTATGAAGTTCTAAAGCTACCTTCTCTTGCAATGGTTTAAGTGGTAATGTAGAAATGTAAACTGTCCATTATGAATATGGCTAGTAAAAAATAGAAGCAACTCTCTTCTTTACCATCTTTTGAGTGCATAAAGAAGTTTAATTAAATAGGTTTTAATTCATTAAAACCTAACTTGAACCCATCAAATACTATATCTCTAACATTTTCTTCTCCCTACAAAGTACTTGCATCATACCTTATAGATTAATGCAAATAACCTAGTTGTTTTACCAAAGCTTTCCCAAGTCATTATGGATCACAACACATTTCAATGAATTACTTGGCCATAATAAAAATTAAATGAAATTCAGAAGTTTACTCATAAAATTCAAGTTTAAAAATCAATTTTAGAAATACTTGGCACTCATACTTAACTTACTTAACCATTTTAAGGAAAAGTAAAAGAGAACTACTCCGAAAACATGAAGAACACACCACAAAACATCATTTAAAATAAGAAAATCCATTAAATGATTGTGTTTATAGAAATACAATAAGAGAAATTGAATATACTTAGTTTTTTCTCTCCTACTCTGAGAATACTCCTCTATGGATTTCAGATCCCTTGCTGATTTCATGAATACTCTCCTCATAATACAACTCAAATTCCTCACCAAACGATCAATGAAACCTATTCTATTATTTCCTACACCAAACCTTGCCTTCCCTTCACAAAAAAAACCTTTTATCTTCACTCAAGAGCTATTTTATCCAGCTAAATAAATCCTAAAATCATGGATTTGAACATTTGAAAACTACCCAAACAGTTTATGGAGCATAAGCGTCAGTCTCTCAGTCTGTTTATTTTATTATGGGCTCCTAGGCACCCAAATTTCTAGTGCCAAGGCATTGGTTAAGTGGCACCTAAGCGCCTAATGTTTGGTTTTTAAGCAACAATCTCTTAGATTCCTAGGGCTAGGATGGACGCCTAGGTTGCCAAGAATTTTGGCACCAAGGCGCTAGTCCCTTGTAGCCTCATTTGCTCCAAGTCAACACAACTTTGCTCCATTTATTCTCCACTTTGCTCCGCTTCTAATATATGTTGTATCTCTAGGAAAACATAAAAATATCTTTCTTTAAAGTGTAATTTTATCCATAAAAATATGCAAAATAGAAAGAAAACTAAGTATTATTTTCTACAAATCAATTGACATGGTCGAAAAGCCTATGCATTAAGAATTCTCCTCCAACCTTGAATTAACTCAAGAGACTGGTTTTAACTTGACTATGGAACAAACCAATGACGCTATTATTTTCTTCAATGCTAGCAAAAATGCTTTCAAACATTTGATGAGAACGTTAAGGCATTTCCAGCTCACATTGGGAATAACCTTTAACATGTCTAAATGTCATCTAGTTTTCAGTAAGCATGTTAGCACTAACATTACCACCTAGGCTATCAAACATACTTTTTGTCAGATGCCTCCCTTTCAATTAAATATCTGGGTGTCAACATTTTTCAGGGAGGAAAACGCAATCACAGATGGATGATGTTGTGGAAAAAATTAAAGTAAAGATAAATGATTGGAGGAACGCTTTTCTTTCTAATGGCGGTACGCTCACTTTACTTAAGAGTGTTCTTCACACCATTCCCTTATATGCTCTTCAAGTCTTACATCTAAAAAAAGTACAAAAATAACGCTAGAGAGGCTTTTTAATAAATTTGTACGGTCTGGAAGTAATCATAGAAAAATTTAGTCTGCTTGGGATAAATCTAGCAAACCTCTTTTTGCTGGTGGTTTAGTTTTTAATAACCTAAATTATATTACTGAGAACAATATGTGTAAACTTTGGTTTAAATTTAGTATGGGTACGTCGCTATGGGCCCAATTTCTTCATAAAAAATATTGCACTCAAGTTCACCCCACTATCATTGAATGGAAAATGGGTGGCACTAAACTTTGGAAAGCATTGATTAAAGTTTGACCTATTGCACAAAAGTTTATATTTTGGGACATTGGTAATGGGAATTTATCCTTTTGGTTTCATAATTGGGGATTTGAAAACTTTTCTACTATGCCTCATTCTGCTTATGATAACGATGTCCTTGTTTCTGATAGTTGGCACGACGGAGTTTGGGATGTGCCTAAGCTTAGGGCTTTGGTTGGTGATAAGGCTGGGTATGTTACAAAAATAACACTTTCTTCATCCACTATTATGGATTCCCCTATGTGGAAATTCACCTCTCATACTTCCATTACTAAACTTTTGTATCAAAATATTCATTCTTTAACCCATTGGCCCTGGACTAAAACTCTTTGGAATTATGTTTTAACCCCATCTATATCTTTTTTCTTATGGAAATATTTCTTAATGCTTTTTCCGTTGGTTGATATTCTTAAATTGAAAGGCTTGTGTATGGCTTCAAGGTGCTACATTTGCAAAAGTGAGGCCAAATCGGCTTCACACATTTTCTTTTATTGTCATTATGCTTGTATTGTTTGGCATGAGGTTGAGCTATATTTCGATATCACTTGAACTAGATTAAATGAATATTTGGAGTTGGACAAATATCTTTTTTTCTTGGAAGGCTGCACCTACATATGATGGTAAGATGGAATCATTTCCTGTGCTTATTTTGTGGTTCCTTTGTGCTGCTAGAAATGCTCATTAATATGAAGCACACCCCCCACACCTGCTAATACCACCTCGTATATTCTTACTTATTTTCTCAATGTCTCTCGGCACCTTTTGATGCATTCTACTTGCCCCCCGAGGGGTAGGAGGGCCTCTTTACTAAGGAGGCAACCTCCCTCCATTGGTTGGGTAAAAGTGAATGTAGATGGGAGCTGGATTGTTAATAGTGCAAGGACGAGTGGTATTTTTTTTGTGATAATAAGGGCAGTTTCCTAGATTTTTTTACCTCTCCTGTTTGTGCCTCCACACCTTTAGAAGTTGAATGCTTCTCCATTTGGTATGTGTTGACCTCAATTTTGGTTAAGGTTTAGTTTTTCCTCTTTAGTAGCCTAGGGTCTAGCCACAGGACTTTTTCTGTTGACTATTCCTAGAAAACTAGAGGTCTAGCCATAGGACTTTTCCTGTTGACTATTCCTAGAAAACTAGACCATGAAAGCCTATGGTCTAGCCATGGGACTTTTCTTGTTGACTATTCCTAGAAAACTAGGTTCTAGCCATAGGACTTTTCCTGTTGACTATTCCTAGAAAATTAGACATGGAACCCTCACCACTAGAAATTCCAAACTCTTCTCCACTCAACTTTAAGTTTCACATATTGCTCTCAACCTCTAGCACTTGGTAGGTGGGGTCACTGTGGGGGAAACTCAAGATGAGTCATCCTTAGGATTGCTAGACCTTGAGGTTGGCCTTAGGTGTTGGTCTGAAGCTAAGGCACTCACTACACTTATCTACACCCACATTCACTCACAACCCTTAACTCAAATTTCTAGCCTGGATCCCTTGATCTTTTCGGACACTCATGTAAATGGTCCCCTGCCCTAGGGCTATGGTTTAGCTAAGACCACTATGTAGAGGACCTAAAATGGGATTTCCATTGGTCCATGGCTTTTTGGTGATGATTGGTACCTCAACTCTACCAAAATACCCATCTTGGCTTTTTACCCCTAAAACACCCCCAAATTACCAAAATACCCCTCTTGGACCCAAAAATTCCAAAATTCCAAATATTCCCAAAAAATCCCAATAAATCACAAATATTTCCAATTTTATTTCTCTCAACTACCACATGACCCAATTTGGCCAATCTGACCATCTTTAACCAAAACCCCCAAATTTGTCTTTAAGTGCCCAAATTTCCCCAAACCCAATTCAAATGTCCATCAATTTGATCTGAAGTGACCTCAATTCTAATCCTAAACTCAAATTAACTTTTGATATGACAAAACTAAACCAAATCCAAACTCAATTGATCCATGATTTGAGCCCAATTTTGATTTGGGTCAAAACCCCAATTTTGGTCATATGACCTAATCTCACCAAATTAAACCCATAGCCTAGTTAATTGGCCTCAATTAATATTGCAAAATTTTATGACATTCCTATACATCAAAATCAACCATCAATTGGTCTTGGTGAAGTGTCAAATCCATTTGATTTTGACCTAAATCCAAAATGCCCAAATTTAGCCCCAAATTGACTAAGTCCCCAAATTTCACCCAATTGATTGCCTTAACCTCCAAATTGGCATCAAATTAATGTTGAAAACTCTTCATGAGGTCTCTATTGACCATTTACAATAATCTATTTGGAATTAGCCCAAGGCTAACCCAAGCTAGACCGAAGCCTAGCCCAACATGACAAAATTGATTAAAGTTCAAGATTCCCTCAAATTGACCCTTCAATTGAACTCAAAACCACACCCATTCTTCATCAAAGTTGTTCATTATGATCATATACATCAAATACAACAATCAATTAGGATAATTGACATGGCTAGCCAAGCCCAAACCCAAGTTTTGGTCATTTGCACCCACTTGGACCCCATGCACTAAATGTGACCTAACCACCCTAAAGTCACAAAATTAACTCCACCACAGCCATTAGTTGGACTTAGTGACCAGTCCAAACACCATGAAATCACAATCAAGCCATGGGCCAAAGGTCCCCCAAATTAAGGGATCTTATTTCCAAAAATGCACATGCTTAAGATATCTCGGGCCAAAGGTCCCCCAAATTAAGGGATCTTATTTCCAATAATGCGCATGCTTAAGATATCTTTGCCAAATCAAAGCACATTTGCTTTAAATTGTTGTGATGGATTCCACACCTACCCCTGGCCGGTTGGCCAGCCTAGTGGCTGAAAAAGCTCAAAACTGAGAGCCACTCCCATGGCACCTCACCCAAATCAAACCTAGAGGCCAGCTCATCCATAAACTATATCTGCCCTCCACCTAAGCACCACAATGCACCCAAAATTATGCCCTCAGAGTCACCCCATGGCCATTTTTATAAAAACTCACTTCCCACGGTCGTGGGAGGTGTGCTGAAATTTTCTTAGAGAGGCCTCTCCAAACTTCACACAGAGCTTCCCTAAATGTGTTGAAATTTCCTTAGAGAGGCCTCTCCAAACTTCACACAGAGCTTCCCTAAGATCCCCAGCTAAAATTTCCTTAGTGAGGCCTCTCCAAACTTCACACAGAGCTTCCCTAAGATCCTCTCAGCCTCTCAGGGAGGCCTCTCCAAACTTCACACAGAGCTTCCCTAAGATCCCCTCAGTGCATCCCAACCAAATTTTTCCTCACCCATTCCCATCGCCGGAGCACAATTTTGAGCTTGAAACCTTGCTGGAAACCAGAACAGAACCCAACACACCTCCACAGTCCATCAAACACAAATTAAATTCACCCACACCTTCAAAATAGTGAAAGAAGCTAAAGCCCCATAAAATCCCCCTTCCACAGAGTCTCTACCATGGCACTAGACCAACACCTGAAATCGAGCTTAGTCGAATTCATATCTAGGCCTTACATCAAGACCAGGGACTCAATCCCTAGCATCCTTGGACCCTAACGAACGTGTCGAGCACCTCTGATTGAAGCCTCCCTTCTCAGAGCAAAGGTATAAAACTTCCTGAACATGCCAAGCACCTCTGATCGAAGCCTCCCTTCTCAGAGCAAAGGTATAAAACTCCTCCTCCTCCCGAGCTTATTTTGATTTTCCATTTACTTAGGCTTGATTTCATTGTATAATAACCGTATGGATGTGTTCATCTCACTTAGACGAGTCCATAGGATCAAACCCGAAGTGATTTGGTTGAGTCTAAGCTGAGATGTTTTAGTGTGGAAGGGCACGAGATCATTCTATCGGGGACAATGACGGGGAACTGTTCGATCAAGCGTGTATCAAATGGATGGGGGAGATCGAGCTGGACAACGCTTCGGGACATAAATCGCGGGTCGAGTCAGTAGCTACGTGGACGGCGGCGTCCAACCAGAGCGCGCCACGCATGCCTTCGGAGCTGCCTAGGATCTAGTCAACACGTGCGGTTTAAATAGATAAATTGGGCTTTTCTTATTTATTTAAATACCCTTATCTTAGAAAGTTCATAACTTTGTGTAGAAAAATCATAAAAATAGAATAAAAATACCCTCTTGCTCAATGAACAAAGGAAAACAATGTGGAATAAATTTCAAGTCCATTTGATGCATGTTTTATTTTTAATTAATTAAACACTGTTTGGGATCATTTGATTCTCCATGCATATTGGCACATCACCTTGGCTTGAAATTTTGGCATGTTGTAGCTTATCAGGAAAAATATTCTCTGATTTTTCCAAAGTCAGAGGAGGTCCTTATACAGAGATCCATATTTTTCAAGTTATTCCACATTATTTCTTTAAAATAATCATGAAAATTAGCACCCTATACAGAGACCCATATTTTTCAGGTTATTTCACATCATTTCCTTAAAATAATCATGGAAATTAGCATATTGGTTATTAAATCCTAAGAAAATTTTGGAAGGTCTACATGAATAGAGAAACATTTGGAAATAATTTCATGGGTCAAGTCATTTAAAATACCCTTAAATTTCACAAATACTAAATCACTAAAATAATTAATTTTACAAAATATAAACATTTAATTGACTTGGTTTTTGATCTCCACTATGATCTATGATCTAGAGAACTCATCATAAAAATGTTAAAATATTTTGAGTTTATTTGATAACTTAAGTTGTTTTTTAAAGATAATACCACTTTTGACACTTAAATGATTTTTAAAAATAAAAATAAAACTCAAAAGATTATGAAACTTTATTTTTTGAATTCTCTGTGATTAGGGGTATTTTATAAAAATAAAATGATATTTAAAATAAAAACTTTATTTTTGACCTATTTTAAATATTTAAATAATTAAAAAATTCATAAAAATCAAAAAAATAATAAAACTCATGGAAATGTTCTAAGTTGCTTCCTAATCACTTAGAAACAATTAGAATATTTTTCCTGATTTTCTAAATAAAGATATTCAATTTAAAAGCTTAAAAAATCCTTTAAAGGCTAAAAATGAGTTTTTCACTAAAATAATTCCAGTAAATCAAAGAAAAATAAAAATATATATATATAGAATTTGCTCCACTGGGTTCTCTGACCTTAGAGAGATTTTTCAAAAATACAAGACTTAATTTTCATTACCTAAAATATTTTATTTTTATTAAATAACCCAGAACTTGAAATAATTCTAATAAATCAGGGAGAAGTAAAAAATTATGAAATTTGATCCAAAGGCTTATCTGGTTTAGGTCTACCTCTAGTAAAAATTTCAAGGGATTAGAGTTTACCTTGGTCAAGTTAGGAATTTTCTTTGAAAAATCCTACTTTTGCATGAAAATAATTACATAAATTAAATTAAACTTTGAAAAATCACATTTTCACCTCTGATGTCTCAATTGACCCATGAATGAGGCGGGATAAAAATTTCAAAGTCATTTGAATTAAATTTGACAAATTATGAAGTGTTAGGGCCTTAGGGGCAAATGTGTAGTTTTGGAAATTTTACCTTAATTAACATTTTGGCGTAATTTAAAGAGGGAAATGGGTAACCTCTGATCCTAATTAATTTATTTGATGCTTAAAACACAAGGGGTTTAATTGGTAGAAACCAATCTCACTTTCTTAATTAAGATTAATAAATTTAGACAAGGGGTTAATTGGTAGAAACCAATCTCACTTTCTTAATTAAGATTAATAAATTTCTAAACTATTAAAATTTGGAAGTTTATTAAAATTAAATGATCCTGGGCTTAGGGGTATAACTTTTGAAGCATTAAAATTTGGAAGTTTATTAAAATTAAATGATCCTGGACTTAGGGGTATAACTTTTGAAGCGAGGGGGTTAATTGGTAGAAACCAATCTCACTTTCTTAATTAAGATTAATAAATTTCTAAATTAGAGTTAATTGGTAGAAACCAATTGCACTTTCTTAATTAAGATTAATAAATTTCTAAATTATTAATGAAGTTTATTAAAATTAAATGATCTTGGACTTAGGGGTATGAATTTTGAAGTCAATAATTAATCAATTTAATACTCCTATCTTGATTCAAACCAATCTCACTTTCTTAATTAAGATTAATAAATTTCTAAATTATTAAAATTTGGAAGTTGTTAATTGGTAGAAACTAATTGCACTTTCTTAATTAAGATTAATAAATTTCTAAATTATTAAAATTTGGAAGTTTATTATCACTTTCTTAATTAAGATTAATAAATTTCTAAATTTTGCACTTTCTTAATTAAGATTAATAAATTTCTAATTTATTAAAATTTGGAAGTTTATTAAAATTCTCAATTAAGATTAAAAATTTCTAAATTATTAAAATTTGGAAGTTTATTAAAATTAAATGATCGGATTAAGATTAATAAATTTCTAAATTATTAAAATTTGGAAGTTTATTAAAATTAAATGATCCTCGATTTAGGGGTATGACTTTTGAAGTCAATAATTATTTAATTTAATACCCTTATCTTGATTTTCAAATAAAATCCAAATCATGAATCATGACCACTTAAAGCTTAACCTTTTCAAAACTAATTAAGACACTCACCTAGATCTTAAGGGCTTAGTGGTGACTTAGGCTAAATCAAAAATTGATTAAACAAGGATTAGAGAAATAAACATAATTATATCAAACATCCTTGAAACACCACTAAGCGCAATTAGGATTAAAAATTTGGCTAAGTGTTCAAATTACATACTAGAAATACTTGGATCCTAACTGGTGTCGCTCTAATCAACTTTAATATGTCCTCATAAAATTTAAAGAACTTCAACCATAGGGCCACCTGATTTGACATTATAACTTGACACACTAGATAACTCAAACTTGTCGCGGCAAGGATCTTTGAGCTAGCATGGTGGGCAGCACGACCATCTTCAACAGCAAAACCTGTCTTCCACAGCTAAACCAATCTTCCTTAGACTTAAACCACAAGGCCATAGGACTTCGAGGTTGCTTGCTTATGCAACATAAATCCTCACCTTATCTTTAGGCCTTTAAATACATAGGACTTCGAGGTTGCTTGCTTATGCAACGTAAATCCTCACCTTATCTTTAGGCTTTTGCATAGCCATGTTATACAGTATAAGCCCTAACTCGTCTTAGGATTCCGAGGTTGTCGTTTGTCACCACCTAAATCCTCACATCTTTCAGGCTAGTTGTGTGATCATTTCACACGAATGTAATCCCTAACGAATAAAATTGGCAGGATGAAACACCCAATTATTTCTCCTCAAAACTGAATCCAAACATTAGGATAGCTTGGGAAGTCACTGAGGTTCTCCTCTGGATCCATGAGATCCTCTAGTTCTTCCCCCTTTGGATTTTACAATAAAATGTTCCAAATTTGAACCAATCCCCTTCCACACCTCTACGTCCGATTTTGTTGAAGAGTCCTACCCTTTGAAATTCCTTGAAGATAATATTTCATGATTTTTATCGAGAGTTTTCTTAGGCAGCTTTGGTCATTTAAGATGTAATTAACTATAGGGGCTTGCCCTTATAGCAAGCATGTCCAAACCCAGCTTAATATAAACCATATTTAATGTTTTATATTAAATAGGGGAACTTTTCGGCAAATACGAAGGTTTCGCAGACCAAACGGACGTCATACTTTTCTTAGTTTATTTGATCGAGCCTCACTCTCAAGTCTTATGTTTATCCTTTGAGATAGATACATGATTTTAGGTACAGTGCTCTTTCGTTTTAAACTATGAAAAATATAGAGTCAGTTTGATTTCATACTTCAACGTTCTTCCGAAGCGGGCGATGGGATTTCAATTCCGATGACCGACAGCTTCTTACGGCCAGCTCCCCACAAAACAACCCAAAATAACGACGACAGCTTCTGGCGACTTCGCTGAGGACAAGCTTTTTTCTCCATACAAATCAAGTAACATTATCTTCACACATCGAACCAGATTACCCTTCTTCCGTTGGCATACTTTACCCATTTCTGTCTTGGGGAAGTACAACTAACTCCTTGTTCAGGACTAGCTGTTCAACCATCTTTGAACAGAGGGGTTCAGAAGACCATTAAGGACTCTTTAAATTTTCATGTGGGGTTGGACCTCTAATAGGTGTATCGGTGGACTAATTCTACCTGGGCATTTTCTGTCACTAATTGGGTCCCGCACTGGGTCCTATATTATTTTCACATCTCCCTTCCAAATTTGATTTGCTACTTCGTAAATTAAACTAGATCGTGTTGTGCTATGTGCACTTTGAAATATTAATTAAATTTTACACCTTTTTGAACAAAGATGTTAAAATTACCTGTAAATTAAAACACGCCCGGTCTACAGATTAACCTCTATTTTTAGTGCTTGCACTAAAGATTTTGAGGTTTTTGGCCATATAGCTAACCCTAAAACTTTCTGTTTTAAAGCCCACCGCAATGGCCTACCCAACGCTGACCTTTTCCTGCAACCTACCAACGGACCGCAGCACCCGTAACGTCACTCCCACCATCAAGATCGAAGCTGGATTTGAAGACCTCAAGGTTATCTTCGGGAAAGCCCCATTCGTGGTAATGAAGATCGCTGCTCCGGAAGTGCAAGATTCGTCTACAGAATTCAGTTTGAACTGCCTTCAGGACTTCTCTGCCTGTAAGAAGACTAAAGCTACTATCATCATACCTGATATCCCTGCTACTGCTAAGGGAAAAGAAGTGATGGTCGTTGAAGATTCAACTGAAAGATTAATTGTTCTGCCACCTGTGTTTGAGATTGGGTCAAGCTCAAGGACTGTACCACTGACTCGAACACAAAAAATAAACCGCAATAGAAGAGTTTGGAGGGCCATCAAAGCCCAGACTCCTGAAAACACACCCGTTGAGCGAGAGCCTCATCAAGTTGAAGAGGTGTTACCAGAAATTCATCCACTCCTACGAGGGAGTAGATTCCATCCTCTGACATATAATGATGGATATGAGAGTATCCGGAAGATTGCTGCCACATTACCATCACTTCATGGACATGGTGAGGAGGGAAAGAAATTCATCCCCATCACCCGAGTTAGTGCAGTCATCAGAAGGCTTGCTACCAAAGAAGGATGTTCTGTTAGTGAATTACATAAACGAGTGGGACATGCAATATCCTCTAGCATGAAAAATGAAATTTTGAAGGATGTTAAGTTCGCTAGAAAATCTCATAAGTCGACTATAAAGTCACCTACCCGTGTTCCCATCTGGCTCCGTTTTGGAAACCGAGTTGATGCTGCTATAGTCACCACCGATCATACCACCACCAGGACCGCAGGTTGCCGGCCGATTAAGTCAAGACTGGGTCCGAGAAGTTTACCAGTCATTTCTGCAATCACAAAAAGAAAGACAAGGCGATTACCTGACACTGTAGCCGGTCTACATCATGGGGAGCATACCTTCCCTCGACATACCAATGTCTCTACTAAAACATTTCGTCCTAAGCCATCATCGTCAAAGAAGAGGAGGGTATGGGTACCCAAGATCGCTGCACCGATACAGTTCAGTGAGCCTACAAAATAGGAAGTAAAACTAGTGCCTGAAATATCTGACATCGTCGCGACAATAGCCATCGAGATGGAGGAACAAGTAGAGGATTTCCATCAAGGTCCTCCAGATCCTAAAGCAATCAAGGAATCGATAATTGAAGAAAAAGTTGAGAAACCAGAATCGAGATTTCTGA
Organism: Phalaenopsis hybrid cultivar; assembly: GCA_002079205.1. NCBI lineage: Eukaryota > Viridiplantae > Streptophyta > Magnoliopsida > Asparagales > Orchidaceae > Phalaenopsis > Phalaenopsis hybrid cultivar. Next base: position 160,520 of record JXCR01075862.1, read on the forward strand.
GTTAGCTCAAGAACACGGAGTTTCCGTCAATAGTGACAATGAGGATTTAAGAGCATGGAGTTTCCGTCAATAGTGACAATGAAGATTTTGATTACAGTGATTACTTGGAGGAAGTTTCCGTCAATAGTGACGATGAAGATTTTGATTACAGTGATTACTTGGAGGAGGATTTCAGGTGATTACTTGGAGGAGGATTTCATGGATGTCCATGTGATCGAAACCAGAGCTACCACATCTGGCGCGAGGCTCAACCTCACACTAAAGAGAACGCCATAGATGAGTTGCGTAGGGTTATCCTCCTAAGGGATGAGCAAATTATTCTACTGGAGAAAAGAATAGAAGAGATGACTGCAGCTATGACCACCATGGCCACCATTCAGGGGCATTCACAAGCACGAAGTTTGGCTTCTCCAGAGATTAATCAGCTAGAAATCATACACATCACAGATGAAAAAAGGGAGGCTACTTCGACAGACAAAGATGAACAACCAAAGAAGGATTCTCCATCAGGTGCCATGCTAGAAAAAGAGTTCAAGCAAATGGTTGAACAAGTACGGGATGCCTTAGCCCATTCCAAGGGCAGTGCATCAATTTTAAAGAGTAGACCTTACCTGGAGGAGTTCGATGTCGTCCCTTTCCCCAATGGTTTTGTAGCCCCAAACTTTAAGATATTTGATGAGATTGGAAATCCCAGACAGCACATAGCACATTTCCGAGCCAGTTGTGGCAACACGAGGAATAACGAAGCTCCACTCTGCCAACTGTTCGTCAGCAGCTTGTCAGGGATTGCTTTCGACTGGTACACTGACTTGCCCAACAGGTCTGTTAAAACATTTTCTGAGTTGGAATAGTTGTTTGTGAAAAGATTTGCTGGGGCGCAGCATCATGTGTCTATTGGAGAGCTCATGATGGAGAAGCATAAGCCTAGTGAAACCTTGACAGACTATATTTTGAGGTGGAGAAACCTTAGCATAAATGTGAACCCTAGCTACAGGAACATTAAGTGATTGAGATTCTACTCAAAAGCATTTATGGGTCAGTAGCTTTCATGCTTAAGGGACTCGCCATCAAATCCTTTGAGAAGTTACTCAGTAAAGCCAGCAGTCTTAAAAAAGAAATGAAGCACATGGAGCCGCATGAAAAGGCTAAGGTAACCAGAGTGTTCGAAAAGAAATCAGGGGTAGTCACAACTGTCGACAAAGAAAAGCAGCCGATAAAAATATATGCATAAGAGCATCGCCAGTCTTCGTCACAGTACTCTTGAAAATAGAGTAGTCAATCCAACCAACGGTCGTCTCAGGAGGGATAACCTCGAATAGCGGGTAAAGGAATATCCCTTTTAGAGCGACAGAAAGTTGTTTATTCCTTCAGAGATGAAGCTGTACCAAAAATATTCAAAAGCTTGATGAAGAAACCAGAATTCAAACTACCTGATCCAAAGAAACCCGAGGTGGATAAGAAAAACGAACCAAATTATTGCCCGTACAACTGGTTACTTGGACACACTATAGACAAGTGTTTCGTCTTTAAAGACTGGCTCGAGAAGAACCTCAAGGAAGAGAATATAACAATTTCGAATGAGTATTTGAGAGAACCTGAAAAAAGTTCCATAAACATGATTTCAGCTGAGTCAATCTCCCCAATTGATCCATATGTCGGAACAGATGGATGGAGTACAACTTGGGATGAACTCAAGAGGGTCCTCAATCAAATACAGGCTTCATCGAAACAAGCTTCTACAAACACCGAAGAAGGATGGAATGTGGTATGGAACAGATCTTCCAAGAAGATACTGAACAAGCTACAGTCTGCATCAAAATAAGCCTCCATTCAGAGTCTACAACATACCGAGCCCGAGATGAAGATTTCGCCAAAAAATCTGTCATCGTCAAGGACAAAGAGCAAGAAAAAGAAAAGCATCATTGCTAAGATTGATAGAACGGGGGTTAGGATAGGGGCTACCTCTACTAAACTGGTTGTCTCGGATTTGGGGAAGAAAATTCTCGAACCCTTGACTTTGTATGATTATCTTTTTATCCCTTTGAGGTCTTATGAATATAATGATTGTGATTCCGACTACGTTTTGACTATTTCTTGTAATAACGTAACTAATTATGACCGTTCTAGCTGCGATCTAGATCCCTAAAACAATCCTTACATCGTACTTGAGTCTGATAAACTCGTTGTCAAATCCAAAGAAGGCATCGATATTACCGCTTACGACAGCACTGATAATGAAGAGCTAACTCTCGAGTGTCATGGTGCACCGTTTGCCATCAACTTAGACCTCTCTGACGAAGAGGAAAAGACACCGGAAGATTTAACAATGATATCTCAAGAAGAAGAAGTCACAAAAGTTAACTTAAGGAGCGGAAAGGTGTTACCACCAAGAACATCTCCAATAGACAAGGAAAACAGATAATGACTCGAGAAGAGATACCCCCACCTCCGCCAGTGCAATAACCACATAATCAAGATAAAATTGGATGATCATACAAAGTAGACTACAACGTGCTAGCTCATCTTAAGAAGTTGCCTGCCCGACTAAGCATCAACGACGTTCTGATCCTGTCAAAGGAGATGAGACAATCTCTGGTTTCAGCTTTGCTTGATCCGAAAATTTGCTTAGCTTAGTTGGCTAGCACATCCTCAGATGAAGTTTGCTTGTTGAGAGAACAGTCAGGGGTAACCTTTATAGACGAAGACTTGCTGCTCGGTACCGCCGAGAACAACCGTCCACCTACATCTCCGTCAACATTGGCAGATTTGTGTTATCTAGAGTTTTAGTGGATCCTGGAGCATCTCTTAACTTGATGAGTCTACGGACGTTATCATATTTGGACTTCCACGTTCAAGAGCTCATCCCTGGTAAGATGATGTTAAGAGGATTCAACCAAAAGGGAGAAAGAGCCCTTGGATCAATTACATTACTCACAAGGTCGGAGAACTCGTAACAACCATTAAATTTCATATCATCGACGTCGAGACCTCTTTTAACGCTCTATTGGGTTGATCATGGATTCATGAGCACAATATGGTTCCATCATCCCTACACCAGTGCATTAAATACCGCAAATAAGAAAATTGCATCAAGGGAGATCTACAACCATTTTCAGTACATGAAGTTGGTATCCATGAAGACATTGCCTACTACGCGCCTCAAAAGAAGACTGTCTTCTCGCGTGAGATTTTGACAAACAAAGATGAAGATTTAAACGGATCACAAAAAGGAGACCAGACAACTCTGCTTCAACAACCTTCTACCACTCCCTTACAACGAGTTGGTGGAGGTTCTTCTAGTTCACGCACCTGAGGTCGAGGCCGGGGACGCGGACGAGGAAAGATCAATTTAATTGTTGAACGGACTAGGCCAACTATCAACATTGGTGATGAAGACAGTTCTGAAGATGAAATAATGATGACAAAGCAGAAGAAACCTCAGTACGAGATATCCCTAGAAGATACAGAGAGGAATGAATATGAAACAATGTATGATCGGATAAACCACTATGTGGATACTATGAACCTCACTCTGATTCTCCATCAAAAGGTCGAGAGTTTAGAGGTCAAGGAAGTCCGTAGTGTTGTTTCAAAGTCGATCAAATTTTACTGTGCTTCTACCTCTACTGAGCTTGAAAAACAAGTAAATTTGGATGTTGATTCTAATGAATTAATAAAATTGCCTTTTGGTTACTTCTAGCCTTGTGTTCAAAAGTTAATTCAACAGGGACACTTACCAAAGCAAATGCTAAAAGATAAATTTCACCTTTTTAAAAAACTATGGAATGCTAAAGGTTGAACTCTCAATTCAAAAGAAGGTCTCAGATTTGGTACAGTTGCACCAGTCGATGATTCTGAATTTTGCATGGTTGTTACTGGTGAGCTAGAAGAGGATTGTCTCGATATAGAGGATGATTCTGCTGATCAACCAATAGAAGATGCTCTGCCAGAATTTGAGGAAGGAATTAAATCCACCGTGGATGAATTGAAAGAGATTAACCTCGGGACTGAAGATTGGCCCCGACCTACATTTATAAGTTCTCTACTTGATGACGAAGAATCTGTAGAACTGGTCAAACTATTAGCAGAATTCAAAGATTGCTTCGCATGGAGCTACAATAAAATGTCAGGGCTATCAGCAGAGGTTGCAGTCCATAAACTTGGGGTGGACAAGAATGTAACCTCTGTAAAACAAGCTCTAAGGAGAATGCACCTTGAAATAGAACAACAAGTCATCGCCGAGGTGAAGAAGTTGATAGACGCCAACTTTTTAAAGAGGGAGTAGTACCCCATGTGGTTAGACAATATTGTACTGGTTAAAAAGAAAAATGGACAGATCCGCATTTGTGTCGACTTCAGATATTTGAACAAGGCATATGCAAAAGACGAGTTTTCACTACCTATACCAGAGATGATGGTGGGCATCGCTTCGACACATGAGATTTTCTCCTTCATGGATGGATCATCGGGATATAATCAAATTAAGATGGCTCCTGAGGATGCAGCGCTTACAACCTTCAGAACACCGATTGGAATCTTCTGCTACACAGTGATCTGTTTGGCTTAAAGAATGCCGGAGCAACATATCAGAGTGCAATGACGACGATTTTTGACGACCTCATTCACAATTAAGTAGAATACTACGTAGATGATCTGGTCATCAAAAGTAAACAAAAATAGACCATTTGTACGATTTAAGAATCGTGTTTGAACGGTTACGATGATATGATCTTAAAATGAATCCCTTAAAGTGCGCCTTTGGCGTCACCTCTGAGAAATTTCTAGGATTCATTATCTGTCATTGGGGAATCTAGATTGACCCGGATAAGATTAAAGCTATGTTGGAAATGCCTCCCTCTAAAACCTTGAAATAGCTACGTTCCTTCTAAGGGAAGTTGGCATATCTGATACGCTTTATTTCTAATCTCTCAGGTAGGTGTCAGCCTTTCTTGGCATTGATTAAAAAGGACGCCAAATTTATTTGGGAAGAGAAATGCCAGCGGGCCTTTGAATACATTAAACAATATTTAATGACACCTTTTGTTTTGGCAGCCCCTATCCTAGGGAAACTGTTGATACTTTATACCGCAGCTTTAGATGACTCTCTTAGAGCCCTCTTAGCCCAAGTCAATGAGGAAGGAAAAGAAAAGGCACTCTACTACTTGAGACATCGTCTAATACTGATGGAGATAAGGTATCCACCTATTGAGAAGCATTGTCTGACATTAATTTTCGCCGCTCAAAAGCTTAGACATTACATGCTTTCTCATAAGATTGCCCTAATTTTGAAAGTTAATCCATTGCAATACTTGATGACTTGACCAACACTCTTCGGACGTTTAGCGAGATGGTCAATGATCATAATGCAATTTGATATAACTTTTGTGCCCCTCCGTGGTATCAAGCGACAAATTTTGGCAGACTTTCTCGCTGCACACTCACTGCCAGCTGGGTCCTCTCTCAACGATGAGTTACCAGAAGTGCAAATACTACAAATGAAATTTTCTAGTGCGTACCGCTGGGAAATGTATTTCGATGGTGCTTTGTCAGCCAGGAAAGACAATGGATCAGACACGGTTATACCAGGCAAGGCAGGGATCAGTTTGATCATTATTATGTCAGATAAGGGTATGTTAAGGTTCTCATACCACCTGACAGAGCCGTGCACCAACAATGAAGCAAAATACAAAGCTTTAGTCATCAAATTGGAATTGGCAATCTCAATGGATATAACAAACATTGACATTTATCGTGACTCTCAACTTGTCATCCAGCAAGTCGCCGGACAATATAGAATTCTGAAACCAAGACTAGCAGGATACCATCAGTGCACAATGAAGCTCTAAGAGCAGATTCCTGAAGTGACTTTCTACCGGATTCCTTGGGGTGATAATGCCAATTTCGACGCTCTAGTAAAACTAGCTAAGGAAATGACGTGTCCCTCAGAGCATTCCATCGAAGTCGCGGTGCAAGGAAGGCGAGTCTTGTCTCGAAACGACTTCGAAACTCTACGCAAACTTGGAAAAGAAGAAACAATAAATACAGTTGCAGACATCAATGAAGATTGGTGCAAGCCATTAATAGAATATTTGCATAGTGGAAAGCTGTCAGAGGACAAGTCTGAGGTGCACCACATCACAAGAAGGGCCATGTCTTACACCCTGGTGGGAAATGTTCTCTATAGAAGATCGTTCGACCAAATGTGGCTACGGTGTTTAAGCAGAGCTGAGGCACAGAATATTGTCAAAGAGGTACATGTCGGATTGTGTGGCGCTTACTAGTCGGGACCAAAAATGAAATTGAAGATAAAAAGACTCGGATATTATTTGTCAGCAATATGCCCGATTGCATGGATACAGCCAGAAGATGTCACCAATGCCAAGTGCATGGGGTGGTCTTACACCTACACCCAACAGTTGCCTCGTGATCATTCGACTGTTGGAGCACATACATAATAGGTCTGATAAACCTCCATCTTCTAAAGGACACAGGTTTATACTTGCCACTACAACCTACATCTCCAAATGGGCAGAGGCAGTACCGTTACGTGAGGTTACGACACAGCACACCCTTCAATTTTTTAAAAGCCAAATTATCTATCGTTTCAAAGTATCGCGAAGAATAATCTCTGATAATCGGACAACTTTTAAAAGTACAAAGATCAACAATTTTGTCAGAATACATGGGATAGATTGGAGATACTCTACAATTTACTATCCCATAGCAAATGGTCTGGCTGAAGCTTTCAACAAGACACTGGTACAGATTTTGAAGAAAACACTGAATGCAAATAAAAGAGATTGGCATAAAAAATTATTAGAAGCCTTGTGAGCCTACCGGACGACTTTCAGGACTCCCACTCAGTGTACACCTTACATGCTCGTGTATGGGACCGAGGTCGTGCTATCGCTAGAAATCCAGACACCATCTCTCAGAGTCGTCGTTGCCAACCAACTCACAACGGAAGAAATTGCAAAACTCAGACTTGAAGAACTGGAGAGTCTCGAGGGAAAACAATTGGAAGTAGAGAAACATTTGGAGCTCTACCAGGCAAAGATGGTACAAGCCCATGACAAATTGGTCCGCCCAAGGACATTTAAAATTGCTGACCTCGTACTTGTGCTCAAAAGACCTATTCTTGCTACTGCAAAATAGGTAGAAAATTCGAGCCAACTTGGGAGGGACCATTTGTCGTTGAGAAGGTCTATGCAAAATAGGTGGCAAATTTGAGCCAACTTGGGAGGGACCATTTGTCATTGAGAAGGTCTATACAGGAGGAGCTTACCAGTTAGTGGATTTCCGGGGTGAAAGACCCATGTTACCGATAAATGGAAGATACCTGAAAACCTATTACGCAGCTTGATGTTGCCTGCCTCCGCTCGCCTCTGCTTGCTTTGAAACTTTGAAACTTTGATTGTTTTAGGGGTTATCTATGTGGCCATATGTCTATGATCGAGTCCAAATTTTGTAATTAACCTCAATATAATGAAAATTTTGAGAAGATTTTTATCTTCACACGTTCTCTTTTCTACTTTTGAATTACAACGAAACTCACACATAAAATTGGTAATCCTTTTCATCAAAACAAACTAAAATTTGAATACTTTGTTTTGTTCTTGTTCATGCCAAGCTTCGGCCCACTGACGTTTCTTTCTGTCGTCTGTAGAAAAATGTCAGAATAGTGGCTGATCTTTGCATTCCAGGACAGCTGGAACCTCGCACTGAATGAAGAGATGGTGCCATAAGGAGGTGTCATAGATTTCAACATGGATTTCAACCAGATTGATATGGACTACGAGGGTCCTCTAATGAACATAGTCGGCAATGAAGAAAAGGAGGGACTGCATTCACTGTTGAGGGTGACCCTCAAGACGATGTGTCACACAAAGGTAAAAACGTGATAGCGGAACAAGATTTGATGGACGGGCCCAGCCGACTACCCTACATGATAGCTACTCCAGCAAGGGGACTGATAGTCGCCCATAGTAAACAACTACCGAATACTCCACTCCGCAGGACGCAACGCAGAAATGCAAGTCGAAAGAAACAGAGAGCCTTTCTGCGACAAGAACACAAGCACCAGAGAGACGTGAGCAGTTTTCTTACCCCCATTCCCGAGGGACATATTTACGATCCAGATCTGAGAGAAACTTCTGTCAGCCTACCCACTACAGATGAAGAGTCAGGATTTGTGACAGAATCAAATGTGCCCTCGGTCTCAGATATCTTGTGCAAAGGTTGCCTAACATGCAACGTTGAAGTACCAGTCGGGACATCAGTCATGGGTGCATTTGTAGAATGCCCGGACTGCAACGTTCTGCATCTACAGTGTTTCAGTACATTAGAAGTCACTTCAAGCACCAATGAGTCTCAGATTCCAGATTTCGTGATAAATGAACCGTATGTCACACTGGGAACAGATCAGCGCGCACCATGGAGCCCAGGATCATACATCCCACTTGAGGTTGAATCTCATATTCCGAATCGACCAAAACCAGTTTGGGTTCCTACCGAGGCCCAGAGGAAGGAACGCCCAAGGCAGCTGCCAACTCCTGGTATGGTAGAATACTACAAAATAAGCAAAGTAAATAGAAGAGAATTTGAGTTCTATGAAGAGGTTCAGGGAAATTTTATCAACATATTGGAGGGCATGGAACTATATACCAGGGTTTTCTCTGAAACTGATGAAAGAAGCACTCTGGACTGCATCTTTGATTTAGGAGATAGAGGTTGAGCAGGCCTTCTCATGGAGAGAACATATTCCGAGCCGAAGAAATGGATGTGGGGAAAGGGAAGAATCACCATCCAGTGCGGCTGTTGCTACAATTTTACGAACGACAGACAAGGAAATCTGCCTGGGATCCTCAGATACGACCAAGTGGATCCGTTACCACCAATGATAAAATGTATGATCAAGAGAATGGTTAAGTGGAATATTCTACCCGCTACTTGCATTCCTAACAGTTGCATTTGCATTCCTCCACACATCGACCATCATGATTTTGTGAGGCCTTTCTGCATGGTCTCGTTCAAGAGTAAGAGCAATATTTTATTTAGAGAGGAAATCGATATAGTCAGCCCTAGCGAATTCAAAGGAGCTGTGGAGATTCCTCTTCCAGTTGATTCAATACTTGTTCTCAAGAGCAACGGTGCAGACGTTGCCAAGCACTGCATTCCAAGGGTACGACACCGTAGGGTGCTTGTAACCTTTCGCAGAATGGATGACAGTAAAATACCATATGGATTCCAGCAGGACCCGGAATTGGAGGAGTTGTTTCCTTACGAGCTATGAGAAGGTTGTACCTCTAAGTACATGCGAAGGGAACTCTTATCCTAGAGCATGACTTAAAAGGTTTGCTTGATCAGGAGCTCAACATACCCGGCACAGAGAGTTTACTTGCTTTCCTTTAACAGCAAGACATGTATCTGATGTAATCAGTCTATGATGTACTCATATCATGAGAAGAATCTCAATGTATTTCAGCATGGATTACATGATGTACCTTTTGAGGCATTAGCCTATGCTTGATCTATAACATCTTTATTGAAGCAGATTAATGGAAATTTCTCTCAAATTGTGCCTTTTGTCAATTGCCTTTTTGTGCGATGGATGAAACCCGCTAACCATGCGATGGTTCAGAATTTCAATGAACAAAGAACGAAATAACAAATCTTCAACAATGAACAAAACACAAATGAATGATAATCATAAACGAGTGAATAACAAAACAAATTTCTTTTAAATCGACCAATTAAAATTAAAACTTTTAAAACAAATTTTGAAAAATTAAATTATGATAAAAACAACAATAAAATAAAACAAACCTGTTGAGTAGATTCTTCTGTTTTCGGGATTTCCTACTCTTTGTGCACACAACACAACCATCGTTATCCACATTAACTCTCTGTACATCCTCGCAAAATTTCACATTTTGCACAAAACTCCACAAAGCTCTACAAATCTTTTTCAAAATGAACCTCTTCACATGACACACTTCTGCAAATTCAACGTCATAAGCTTTGTAAATTTCAATTCTCTCATCTTCGGATTGATACCTACATTTCAATTCTCTCATCTTTGGATTGATACCTACATGTCAATTCTCTCATCTTTGGATTGATACCTACATTTCAATTCTCTCATCTTCAGATTGATACCTACATTTCAATTCTCTCATCTTCGGATTGATACCTACATTTCAGTGCTCTCATCTTTGAATTGATACCTACATTTCAATTCTCTCATCTAGGAATTGATACCTACATTTCAATTCTCTCATCTCAGAACCGATACCTACATTTCAATTCTCTCATCTTTGAATTAATACCTACATTTCAATTCACATTTCTGAATGAGTCCTACATTTTTGATTCATTACATTTGAGGTCGGTCCTTACATTCTGACACTTTCTTTTGAGAATTGACCTACATGTCAATTCTCATTTCCGAATCAGTCCTACATTTCTGATTCATTACATTCGAGGTCGGTCCTTAAATTCGAAACTTTCTTTTGAGAATTGACCTACATTTCAATTCTCATTTCTGAATCAGTCCTACATTTAACACTTTCTTTTGAGAATTGACTTACATTTCAATTCTCATTTCTGAATTAGTCCTACATTTCTGACACTTTTTTTTTAGAATTGACCTACATTTCAATTCTCATTTCTAAATCAGTCCTACATTTCTAATTCATTACATTCGAGGTAGATCCTTACATTCTGATATTTTCTTTTGAGAATTGACCTACATTTCAATTCTCATTTATGAATCTGTCCTACATTTCTGATTCATTACATTTGAGGTTGGTCCTTACATTCCGACACTTTTTTTTTAGAATTGACCTAAATTTCAATTCTCATTTCTGAATTAGTCCTACATTTCTGATTCATTACATTCGAAGTTGGTCCTTACATTCCGAAACTTTCTTTTGAGAATTGACCTACATTTCAATTTTCATCTTTGAATCAGTCCTACATTTTTTTGATTCATTACATTTGAGGTCGGTCCTTACATTCTGACACTTTCTTTTGAGAATTTACATACATTTCAATTCTCACTTCTAAATCAGTCCTACATTTTTGATTCATTACATTTGAGGTCGGTCCTTACATTCCGACACTTTCTTTTGAGAATCGACCTACATTTCAATTCTCATTTCTAAATTAGTCCTACATTTCTGATTCATTACATTTGAGGTCGCTCCTTACATTCCGACACTTTCTTTTGAGAATTGGCCTACATTTCAATTCTCATTTCCAAATCAGTCCTACATTGTTGATTCATTACATTCGTGGTGGGTCCTTACACTGCGACTCTCTTTCTCTCTCTCCCCCTTTTTGAATTGATATCTAAATTTCAATTCCCACCTCGTGGTCAACACTTACGTTTTGACTCCAATCCTTTGGAAATCTTTGAAATTTCATAACTGAAACTCCACTCTCTGATCCTTAGTGAGAGTGCCTACACCTCCATTCCAACCAGATGATCACCTGTTAATTCCCCGGCAGAAATAAATCACACATAGAACTCTACACATACTTCGGGGTCTTTTGACTTAGGAGTTTGTATTGGTTTTTGTTAATCTTGTCGGTCAACGCCAATACGCGCGGTGTGCTTTCCCAGCACACCCCACCTATTGGGGGTCCATTTGTTGACCTCAATTTTTGTTGAGGTTTAGCTTTTCCTCTTTAGTAGCCTAGGGTCTAGCCATAGGACTTTTTCTGTTGACTATTCCTAAAAAACTAGACATGTAACCCTCACCATTAAAAATTCCAAACTCTTCTCCACTCAACTTGAAGTTCCACATATTGCTCTCAACCACTAGCACTTAGTAGGTGGGGTCACTGTGGGGGAAACTCAAGATAAGTCACCCTTAGGATTGCTAGACCTTGAGTTTGGCCTTGGGTGTTGGTCTGGAGCTAAGGCACTCACTACACTCATCTACACCCACATTCACTCACCGTGGGTGTTGGTCTGGAGCTAAGGCACTCACTACACTCATCTACACTCACAATCACTCACAACGATGAACTCAAATTTTTAGCCTAGATCTCTTGATCTTTTGGAATAGTCATGTAGATGGTCCCCTAAACCTACTAGCCCCTTCTAGCCTAGTTCCCTTGATCTTTTGGGATACTCATGTAGATGGTCCCCTAAACCTACTAGCCCTAGGGCTATCCACTATGTAGAGGACCCAAAATGGGGTTCGCATTGGTCCATGGCTATATGGTTTTGCTAAAACCACTATGTAGAGGACCCAAAATGGGATTTCCATTGGTCCATGGCTCGGTTTAGCTAAGACCACTATATAGAGGACCCAAAATGGGATTTCAATTGGTACATGGCTTTTTGGTGATGATTGGTACCTCAACTCTACCAAAATACTCATCTTGGCCTTTTACCCCTAAAACACCCCCAAATTACCAAAATACCCCTCTTGGACCCAAAATTTCAAAATTCCAAAAATTCCAAGAAAATCCCAATAAATCCCAAATATTCTCAATTTTATTTCTCTCAACTACCACATGACTCAATTTGGCCAATTTGACCATCTTTAACCAAAACCTCCAAATTTGCCTTTAAGGGGCCAAATTTCCCGAAACCCATTTCATATGTCCATCCATTTGATCTGAATTGACCACAATTCTAATCCTAAACTCAAATTCACTTTTAATATGACCAAACTAAACCAAATCCAAGCTCAATTGATCCATGATTTGAGCCTAATTTTTATTTGGGTCAAAACCCGAATTTTGACCATATGACCTAATCTCACCAAATTAAACCCATAGCCTAGTCAATTGGCCTCAATTAAAATTGAAAATTATTTATGACATTATTATACATCAAAATAAACCATCAATTAGCCTTTGTGAAGTGTCAAATCCATTTGAGTTTGACCTAAATCCAAAATGCCCAAATTTAGCCCCAAATTGGCTAAGTCCCCAAATTTCACCCAATTGATTGCCTTAACCTCCAAATTGGCATCCAATTCATGTTGGAAACTCTTCATGATGTCCTTATTGACCGTTTACAATAATCAATTTGGACTTAGCCCAAGGCTAACCCAAGATAGACCCAAGCCTAGCCCAACATGACCAAATTGATTATCAACCTAGACCCAAGCCTAGCCCAACATGACCAAATTGATTAAAGTTCAAAATTCCCTCAAATTGACGTTTAATTGAACTCAAAACCACACCCATCCTTAACCAAAGTTGTTCTTTATGATCATATACACCAAATAAAAGAATCAATTAAGCCAATTGACATGGCTAGCCTATCCCAAACCCAAGTTTTGGTCATTTGCACCCATTGGGACCCATGCACTAAATATGACCTAACCACCCTAAACCCACAAAATTAACTCCACCACAGCCATTAGTTGGACTTAGTAACTAGTAAAAACATCATGAAATCTCCTAAATCAAGCCATGGACCAAAGGTCCCCTAAATTAAGGGATCTTATTTCCAAAAATGCACACGCTTAAGATATCTTTTCCAAATCAAAGCACATTTGGATTAAATTATTGTGATGGATTCCTCTGGGTTCCCTGAGCTCCTAGCCACCTCCCCCTGGCCAGCCGACTGGCTTAGTGGCCGGAAAAGCCCAAAACCAAGAGCCACTCCCATGGCCCCTCACCCAAATCAAACCTAGAGGCCAGCTCATCTAAATCAAACTATGGAGCTCCTCTGCCCTCCACCTAAGCACCACAACACACCCAAACTTATGCCCTGAGAGCCACCCCATGGCCATTTTTATAAAAACTCACCTCCCACGGCCATGGGAGGTGTACCAAATTTTTCTTAGAGAGACCTCTCCAAACTTCACATAGAGCTTCTCTAAGATCCCCTCAGTGCATTCCAACCATTTTTCCTCACCCATTCCCATTGTCGGAGCTCAATTTTGAGCATGAAACCTTGTCGGAAACCATGATAGAACCCAATACACCTCTAAAATCCATCAAACACAAATTAACTTCACCCACACTTTCACAACAGTGAAAGAAGCTAAAGCCCCACCAAAGCCCCCTTCCACAGAGCCTCTATCATAGCTCTAGACCAACACCTGAAATCAAGCTTAGTCGAATTTATACCTAGGCCTTACATCAAGACCAGGGACTCAATCCCTAGCCTCCTTGGACCCCAACAAACATGTCAAGCACCTCTGATTGAAGCCTCCCTTCTCAAAGCAAAGGTATAAAACTTCTCATCCTCCCGAGCTTATTTTGATTCTCCATTTACTTAGGCTTGATTTTGTGGTATTATGGATGTGTTCGTCTCACTTAGATGAGTGCATAGGATCAAACATGAAGTGATTTGGTTGAGTCTAGGCTGAGATCTTAAGGTTTTAGTGTGGACGGGAATGGGATCATTATATCAGGGACGATGACGGGGAGTCATTCGATCAAGCATGTATCAAAATGGACAGGGGAGATCAAGTCGAACAACGCTCCAGGACATAAATCGGGGGCCGAGTCAGCAGCTACGTGGACGGTGGTGTCCAACCAGAGTGCGCCACGCATGCCTTTGGAGCTGCCTAGGATCTAGTCAGCACGCATGGTTTAAATAGATAAATGGGGTTTTTCTTATTTATTTAAGTGCCCATAACTTAGAAAAGTCATAACTTTGTGTAGAAAAATTACAAAAATAAAATAAAAATACCCTCTTACTCAATGAAAAGAGGAGAACAATGCGGAATAAATTTCAAGTCCATTTGATGCATGTTTTATTTTTAATTAATTAAACACTATTTGGGATCATTTGATTCTCCATGCATATTGGCACATTACCTTGGCTTGAAATTTTGGCATGTTGTAGCCTCTATCAAGGGAAATATTCTCTGATTTTTCCAAAGTCAGAGGAGGTTCCTATATAGAGATCCATATTTTTCAAGTTATTCCACATTATTTCTTTAAAATAATCATGAAAATTAGCATATTGATTATTAAATCCTAAGAAAATTTTGGAAGGTCAACCATGACTAGAGAAACATTTGGAAATAATTTCATGGGTAAAGTCATTTAAAATACCCTTAAATTTCACAAATACTAAATCACTAAAATAATTAATTTTACAAAATATAAACATTTAAATGACTTGATTTTTTATCTCCACTATGATCTATGATCTAGAGAACTCATCATAAAAAATTTAAAATATTTTGAGTTTATCTGACAACTTAAGTTGGTTTTTAAAGATAAATATCATTTTTGACACTTAAATGATTTTTAAAAATAAAAATAAAACTCAAAAGATTATGAAACTTTATTTTTTGAGTTTTCTGTGATGAGGGGTATTTTATAAAAATAAAAACTTTATTTTTAGTCTATTTTAAATATTTAAATAATTAAAAAAATTCATTAAAATCACAAAAAAAATAAAACTCATGGAAATGTTCTAAGTTGCTTCTTAATCACTTAGAAACAATTAGAATATTTTTCTTGATTTTCTAAATAAAGAAATTCAATTTCAAAGGTTAAAAATAATCTTTAAAGGCTAAAAATGAGTTTTTCACTAAAATAATTCCAGTAAATCAAAGAATAATAAAAAATATATAAAATTTGCTCCACTTGGTTCTCTGACCTTAGAGAGATTTTTCAAAAATACAAAACTTAATTTTCACCACCTAAAATATTTTATTTTTATAAAATAACCCAGAACTTAAAATAATTCTAATAAATCACAGAGAAGTTAAAAATTATGAAATTTGATCCAAAGGCTTATCTGGTTTAGGTCTACCTCCAGTAAAAATTTCAAGGGATTAGAGTTTACCTTGGTCAAGTTAGGAATTTTCTTTGAAAAATCCTATTTTTGCATGAAAATAATTACATAAATTAAATTAAACTTTGAAAAATCACATTTTCTCGTCTCATGTCTCAATTGACCCATGAATGAGGTAGGATAAAAATTTCAAAGTCATTTGAATTGAATTTGACAAATTATGAAGTGTTAGAGCCTTAGGGGCAAATGTGTAATTTTGGAAATTTAGCCTTATTTAACATTTAGGCCTTATTCAAAGAGGGAAATGGGTAACCTCTGATCTTAATCAATTTATTTGATGCTTGAAACACAAGGGGTTTAATTGGTAGAAACCAATCTCACTTTCTTAATTAAGATTAATAAATTTCTAAATTATTAAAATTTGGAAGTTTATTAAAATTAAATGATCCTGAATTTAGGGGTATGACTTTTGAAGTCAATAATTAATCAATTTAATACCCCTATCTTAATTTTCAATTAAAATCCAAATCATGAATCATGACCACTTAAAGTTTAACTTTTTCAAAACTAATTAAGACACACACCTAGGTCTTAAGAGGTTTAGTGGCGACTTAGGTTAAATCAAAAGTTGATTAAACAAGGATTAGAGAAATAAACGTAATTATATCAAACATCCTTGAAACACCACTAAGCCCAATTAGGATAAAAAATTTGGCCAAGTGTTCAAATTACACTAACTTGTCTCTTTAAGGGTCTTCATCCACATAATTTTCAAATTAAATGATAGGTAATAATTACCCTATTCTTAGCGATAATTGAGACATCAATGTTCACTGAGTAATAAGGGTATTTACAGGATAAACCATTAAGCAACATAATAAGTTTAAATGGACTCGAGGCTTTTCACCAGTTGGTGAGAGGGAGGCATGGACCTGCTTCCCCCTCCTAACTTGTTGGATACCTCAAAGGTCTATTAAACTTAAGATTCTTTACTCAATGAAATCATCTTTAATTAAACTTTCAAGGACTCACCAAGATATGACATAGAGTTAGGAAAATTGTCAAAATTTTACCTTTCCTGCTCTTCATAAACTGCCTTAACATGCATTTTAATTTTCAGGCGGTGGAACGAGAAGACTCGCAATGTACACTTTTACAGTTTTCAGTGTTGTATTTCTTGTACTTTCATACTGTACTTTTATACATGCAAATCTGCTTGCTAAACAACGATGTCACTCTACATGAAAACTAAAACCATCAAGATAGCAACATAACCATATCCTGAAAGCTAAACTAAAATCAACTAAGATAAAATTCACCGCCACAACATTCAAAATATAAAACAACTCAAAATTTTAATACAAACCCACAAAAATCTACAACTTCAACTAAATTTAAATATAAAACAGCTCAAAATTTAATCACAAACATCACACAAAACTACAATTGCAACTAAATTAAGACGTCTCTATCTGATGATCGAGAATCCCTCAGAGGAGGTAACCTACGGTTGCTAACGAGGCTTCCCACAGTCTTGATGATCGGGAATCCCTCGGAGGAGGTAACCTACGGTTGCTAACGAGGCTTCCAATGGTTTAAATGAAATCAAAATTTAATCACAAACATCACATAAAACTACAACTTCAACTAAATTAAGATGTCTCTATCGATGATGGAATCCCTCGGAGGAGGTAACCTACGGTTGCTAACGAGGCTTCCCATGGTTTAAATGAAATTGTGGAACTCAACAAGTTGGGTTTAGTAAGTTCATTTGGACTAAGTGAATCCAGTAGAAAATAGTGATGTCGGAACGAGGGAACCGTAGGATCCTAACCGGTGTCGCACTAATCAACTTTAATATTCCCTCATAAAATTTAAATAAATTCAACCATAGGGCCACTTGATTTGACATTATAACTTGACACATTAGATAACTCAAACTTGTTGCAGCAAGGAGCTTGGAGCTAGCATGGTGGGCAGCATGACCATCTTCAACAGCAAAACCTGTGACAAGGAGCTTGGAGCTAGCATGGTGGGCAGCACGACCATCTTCAACAGCAAAACCTGTCTTCGGTGAGGACTTGGAGCTAGCATGGTGGGGCAGACGGCCATCTTCAACAGCAAAACCTGTCTTCCACAGCTAAACCAATATTCCTTAGACTTAAACAACAAAGCCATAGGACTTTGAGGTTGCTTGCTTATGCAACGTAAACACTCACCTTATCTTTAGGCCTTTGTACAGCCCTACTATACAATATAAGCCCTAACTCGTCTTATCTTATCTTTAGGACTTTGCATAGCCCTGCTATACAATATAAGCCCTAACTCATCTTAGGATTCTGAGGTTGTTGTTTGTCAATCATCTTTAGGCCTTTGCATAGTCCTGCTATACAATATAAGCCCTAACTCGTCTTAGGATTCGCTAAACCAATCTTCCTTCCTTAGATATAAACAACAAAGCCATAGGACTTCAAGGTTGCTTGCTTATGCAACGTAAATCCTCACCTTATTAAAGCCATAAGACTTCGAGGTTGCTTGCTTATGCAACGTAAATCCTCACCTTATCTTTAGGCTTTTGCATAGCCCTGCTATACAATATAAGCCCTAACTCGACTTAGGATTCCGAGGTTGTCGTTTATCACGACCTAAATCCTCACATCTTCCAGGCTATTTGTGTGATCATTTCACAGGAATATAAGCCCTAATTAATAAAATTGGCAAGATGAAATACCCAAGTATTTCTCCTCAAAACTGAAGCCAAACATTAGGATGGCTTGGGAAGTCGTCGAGGTTCTCCTCTGGATCCATGACATCCCCTATTTCTTCCTCCTTTGAATTTTACAATAAAATGTTCTAAATTTGAAACAATCTCTTTTCACACCTCTACGTCTGATTTTGTTGAAGAGTCCTACCCTTTGAAATTCCTTGAACATAATATTTCTTGATTTTTATTGAGAGTTTTATTAGGTGACTTTGGTCATTTAAGATGTAATTAACTATAGGGGCTTGCCCTTATAGGAAGCATGTCCAAAGCCAGCTTAATATAAACCCTATTTAATCCTTTATATTAAATAGGGGAACTTGTCGGCAAATACAAAGGTTTCACAGACCAAACAGACGTCATACTTTTCTTAGTTTATTTGATCGAGCCTCACCCTCAAGTCTTGTGTTTATCCTTCGGGATAGATACAGGATTTGAGGTACAGTACTCTTTCATTTTAAACTGTGAAAAATATGGGGTTAGTTTGATTGTATACTTCAACGTCCTTCCGAAGCGGGCGACGTGATTTCAATTCCGATGACCGACAGCTTCTTACGGGCAACTCCCCACAAACCAACATGAAATAACGCCGACAGTATGCTTTACAGATTGCTGTATTCTTTTGTTTCAATATGATATATATTGAATAAGATTCAATTGCTATTGTTAATATGTTCAACAAGGCCTCTCTGATCACTTGATATGTTCTATGTTTGCTTAACATTATTCAAGATTTTATTAAAAATCACCACTTGATTATACATATGCATTTTATTTACAGGGAATTTAATTCCCCTGTCGATTGGCTTGCTAAATAAAGGTTAAGTAAAATTTTGGTGGGCATTTTTCGCCCACCTCAATTACAGTTTATCTTGAATGGTGACCTATTAGATGTACCTTACATCAAAAGTTAATTTATCTTTGGCTCACTAGGCTTGTTGTGATTTTTTGGAGGAGTTTTCCTCCCTCATTTTTAATTTATTGCTCCACTACCTGTATAGTTTTCAGTTTTAGACTACTCTCGGTTTCAGCTTTGGTATCTAAAAGCATGTGTTTTTTTCAAATTACTCTTCTGCTGCCTTCAATCTATCGTGAGATCAATACTACTGTCTCAATATATAATTTTTCTATCATTAATGCTAATTTTCTGCATTGGCTTCTTTTTGCAATTTAGCTAGCTTTGGGTATCTCTTTTCCATAGATTTGTTGGATGCTACAACATACATGTTGTTTAACAGTAACTTTATCTTTAAATTTGGGACTTTGGAAGACCTCATGAGTTATGGAATAGGGAGTTAATGCTGAATATCCCAAACTATATTACGTTTATTATGGTGTGCAAGCCTTTGAAGAATTTTAGTTTTTCAATTTTGGACTCAACTCTTTGATCTTTCTTATTTACGTGGAACACCACTTAAGCTTTAAAGGTGCTCTCAGTGTAATTTCTTCTACTGCACTCTCGCTAAAGACATCCTCGATTACCTTTTTGGTGGTGTTGTGTGCAACTCTCTTTTTTGGGAATAGTTTAAATGTAAGCTTTACTTTTTTTAATCTGTTGTAACTTTTGGGTATTCTATACCTTTCTATTCTTTCACTTTTTTTGTGTGGAGTTGTATTGTAGATTGGGGAACCCCTAGGACTTATCTTGTATTTCTTTTTGCTTTTAGATGGGGATTCGCTTTCCCTCCCTCATTTTGTAACCACTTTTTATATCAACACATAGGGGGCCATGAGCCACTCTTTTATTATTATTATTATTATTATTATTATTATTATATATATATATATATATATA
>JXCR01075862.1:182220-268921 GCA_002079205.1 Phalaenopsis hybrid cultivar
TATATATATATATATATATATATATAATTTTAATTTTTGAAAATACAAAACCAAACCAATCTCATATATGCATTCGTTTAAATAAACAAGTACAACACCACAAATGACATACATATCCCAGGGAATAGACATATTTCTTGATAATAACTCTTGATTAAATAAGCTAAAGAATTTATGACATCTGTTTTAGTTTGTGAAATCTTTATGTTAACCGACAAATTTTCCTATCTAATATAAAAAATTAGACAGGGTTTATATTATGCTGGGTTCCAAAATTTCTTATAAGGGCAAGCTCTTATATTTAATTACATCTTAGACAATCAAAATTGCCTAAGAAAACTCATATTTAGATCAGAAGATATTATCTTCAAGAATTTTAATATTTAGGGATTTCAAGGGCGGACAAAGGAGTATCAAGTAGGAAAGATCAAACGTGAATGATTATTTTCAAAATCCAAAGAGAGGAAACTAGAGGATGCTTCGTATTCTGAGAAGAACCTCGGTGACTTCCCGAGTTATCATATGGTTTGCCTTCAACTTTGAGAAGCTATTATTATATGTTTCATCCTACCAATTATTATTATTTAGGGTTTACACTTGCATGGCAGAGTTGTACAAATAACCTAGAAGGTGAGAGAGTTTATGTCATAAGGAATGACGAACTCAGAGCCTAAAACGAGTTAGGGCTTAAATTGCACAACATGCTTGTACAAGGGCCTAAAGATAACTTGGGATTTAGCTTGTACTAGACGAGCTACCTCTAAGTCCTCTGACTTGTTATTTAATTCTAAGGAAAGTTGTTGTCGTAGATCCACTTGCTCTCTCGAAGTTGTTCTTCTATACATTCTTGTCATGATACCCACAAAGTTAACTCCAAGCTTCTTGTTGAAGTGACAGCTCTAAGTAAAACTCATAGTTTTGAAGTCTAAGTGACAAGTTTTTTTGTTACAGTTGTTTATCTTTAAGGGGGAATTTTAATCTAACTGGAGCGACACAAGTTAGGATATTATGGTTCTCTCATTATGACACCACTATTTTCTCTTGAATTTACTTAGTTTAAACAAGTTGTTAAGCTCATTTAAACTATAGAATTCTCGTTAGCAACTGTAGGTTACCTCATTCGATAAACCCTCGTAAACCCAAAATGAGTGTATTATGTTCATTCATTATTATTTTTAAAATGTAAATTTAATTTTGAAAATGTGTTTTTTTTTTGTTTTTTCAGTTTTGATTTAGTTTTGCATGTAAAGTAAATAAATGCAGGTAGGAAAAAAAATATTGTAAGGTAAATAACAAAATTGCAATGCATAAAATGTAAATGCGTACCTAAGCATCTACTATCACTGCTTGGTTCGCATCATAAAGCATAATATATTTACAGAAAATTTAAATAAATTGTAGGAAAGTAAACAGGAGCTTCCAGTATAGAAAAAGCCAGAAAACGAGTGATAATAAAACATGTGCAAGTAAAGAAAAATCCATAGTCACATATAGAAGATTAAAATTAAGTGTAAGACATTGGTAAAGGTGAGGACTCAGAGCTGGATTGTGTGCTTC
Organism: Phalaenopsis hybrid cultivar; assembly: GCA_002079205.1. Taxonomy (NCBI): domain Eukaryota; kingdom Viridiplantae; phylum Streptophyta; class Magnoliopsida; order Asparagales; family Orchidaceae; genus Phalaenopsis; species Phalaenopsis hybrid cultivar. The sequence continues at coordinate 183,778 of JXCR01075862.1, forward strand.
CCAATCTTGAGTTAGAGTTACCAACCTAATAATCTACAGTGGGTAGCACTAACCTCGATCTAAGTGATTAACCATATACCTTTATAAATTTTCATTTTTAAATTAGTTTTCATAAATGTAGAATTTACTTTAACAAGTAGAAAAAATTTTATTCTTGTAAATACTTTGCAAAGTAGTGTGGTCTACAAGTTAATTACTTTGATTGAGCTAGGAGTACAGACAACCTAAAAGTATCGGATGCCACAATCTCATCAAGAGTCAGTGAATAGTATCATCGGTCCTTATCCTCTCCCCTTATTGAGGGTCTTTGAGGTAGGAGATACTATTATAAATCTCTCTTCATATCCCTTGCTTATCACACATTAGCATTAATTTCATCACCCTAGCCACCTAAACCTTAGAATTACACAAGCCCGATGACCCATATGTGATAAAAACAAATATCCCTAGTTGCTCACAAGGATTTAAATACCTTAGAGAAGGCTCAAATCCTTGATCATTGGGTTAATTAATATCAGATAAGTAGTGTATGTCATTTCTATTGATTTAAGTGAATTATCGAGTCCCGAAGCATAACTTGGCGGGTCCTTAAAAGTTTTAATGGATATTTTTCTTAAACAAAGAATAATAAGTTCAATTTTCCTTCAAAATATCCAGAAGATCATAAAAGTTTGAAGAGCATAACCCTAAAAAACTTTTAGAACCTTTTGAATCATTTCAAGTTCATTTGGACTTATCATATTGTTCGATTGATCATCTGAAGTTAAATTTAGATTTAATGGATTAATCTGCCCTGTGCTCAATGAAGCTTATTATTTTAATTATCCCATGAGCGGGGTACTCAGACTTTTACTTGATGTTTTATTTAATAGTTATGTAACTGGATGCCCCTAAGGGCAAGTTCAAGTCATTAAGGATCCTAGACCTACAATTAAAGTTGGGCTTGCAGTATTTTAAAGATTTTTATGATTAATTATGTTTCTCTTTTCTAAACCTTATTAGAAAAATTCAAATCAAGCCTAGCTCATTTCTATGCCCTTAAATCAAGCTTTCAGGGTAAATTTGCAATAATCAAAATGTTAAATTAAGTGAATTTAGTTCTCGTTAAAAGCTAATTTTTATCATCTAATCACAAATTAAGGGGCTTCGAATAAGTAGGTTATTATCTTCCTAACTCAAGCCCACTACCTTTGGATCATCCAATTTGGTTAAGCTCCAAGTCACAATAATTTATAAAAATTACATTTTTTACCCTTTCCATAGAAAAGTGGTGAGTTGGTTTCTACCTCTTATCCCTTCATGTTTAAATCATCTAAAGAAGTTCATTATGATCAATATTACCCATTTACCCTTTGACTTAACCTAAAGTATAATTAGGGAATCAAAATCTCACAACAACCATTTTGCCCCCTGGGTCATAATTCATTAAATTGAATTCAAATCACTTTGAAATTTTCATGGTACCCCATTCATGGGTTAATTAAAATATTAAATATGAAATTTTAATTTTTTTATTTTTATTTAATTTTTTGTAATTATTTTTACTCAAAAATAAGAATTTTAAATGTTAATTCATTTAATTAATCAAAGTATAATTTCTATCCTTAGAAAAACTATTAGAGGTTCATCTAGTTTAGAGGGCCACTTGGACCAAATTTCATGATTTTTTGAATTATATTTTAATTATTATAATTATTTATTGATTTTAAAAATTAATTAAATAAAAAAAATATAATTTAATTTCAAAAATAACTTTTTATTTTTTTCTTTAGTCTCTCTGAGTTAAAAAAGCTTTAAGAAATATTTTTTTTATTTTTATGACTTTTATTTTATTTATTGTAATTATTTTAATGCAAAATTAAGAAAAATACATTTTTAGTATTTAAAAATACATAACTTTATTTAGAAAATTACAAAAAATATTTTAAAAGATCTCAATTAATCAGGAAACAATTTTTAACACTTTGGCAATTTTTTTATTTTTTGTGATTTTTAAATATTTTTTATTTTTTTAAATTAAAATTTAGCTCAAAATTAACTATTTATTTTAACACCAATTTTTGTTTTTAGAGTGCCTTGTATCAACTTAAATTTGAAAATTGGGGCTTTTATAGTTAGGGGTGTTATCTAACTTTGGAAAAACTAGAGAACACTCCTAATCACATGTGGAACAAACCCTACAAATTTCAAGTCATAGTGATTAATATTTAATTAACAATAATTAAAACAAGTTGTGGAGTATTTAATTACTTAAAAATAAAGTAATTGATAAATAATTTTATTTTTAGTTCATAATTTTTTCATCTGTTCATTGAGAAATAGAGTACTATTATTTTATTTTAATGATTTTTAATCACCAAGTTATGATTTTTCAAAGTTCCACTAGTTAATTAAATAAAAAATGCCCTAATTATCTGCTTGTCCACGCGATAGCAAACTCAACCTTAGCAGCTCCGAAAGTGCATGTTGCGGCTCCTGATTTGTTGCACTTTACACCTTAGTCTGTGGTCACGAACATATCCTTCGTCCAACGTGATCCGAGTCGTTCATCTGATACACGTGTAATCGGACGGTCCTGATCATTGTACCCAACTAACATAACCAAAGAACCGTCCAACTTATAAACCTAATATCTCACTCAATACTTAACCAAATTGCATGAGGTTTGTTTCTACATCTTCATCTAGGTCAGAAGAACCTATCTATACGGTCACATGCATATGAAATACAATTCAACTTCATAATTGATGAAATCGAGCAAAAAATCAGCGATTTGGAGTTATATCTTTGTCCAAGGGGTGTAACCTCAATTGGATGCTTGTAGAAGCTTCTTTGGAGTCCTATGAATGTGCTCTAAGCATCACCTTCCTATGATATGGGGTATAAGTAAGAGTTTGATTGGAGTGTGGTGTGGCCTTGGTCAAAGTCTGGTGCAGAGGGCACAAAGGATGGGGCTTTCAGTGGGAAATTTTCTCTCTTACTTTGGTGAAGCTTAAGAGCATTTCAATTTAGGGATTGGTGGAGTTTAGTGGAATGGCCAAAAAATGGTCCTATTTTTGAGTTCTGGAATTGAGCTCAAGCAGGGGAAATGAGTGGTTGAAGGCAGTGGAATTGAACTTAGGAAGGTTGCAAGGAGCTCTGGATACAAATTATTAGAGTTCTCCCATAGAATTGGATGATCTCTCCACTTTGTTGTGAGGGGTGCTCAATTTATAGAGAGAGTCATAGTTGCCACTAGGGCAAGTCAGAAGGGCAGAGAGGACGCTTATGTGGAGGGATAAACGATGCAATTGGCCAATAGAAGTGATCCAGCTTAGGGAGTCCTAATGTTGGGTTTGAACTATTTGGGACCTCTTGGGCATGGTGTTTTTCAGCCACCAGGACGGCTGGGCAGGGCTGAGTTGGTGGCTAACTGAGTTAGAGAGCTCAGTTGAGTTAATGGTGATAACCTTGATAGCTTGGAAGGTTGGTGGGCAGGATCTCATTAGCTTAGCCAATTTTAGGAAGAAATACCCAAATTCAAGGGACCCTCGCTCTATGACACCACTAGGGTGGGCTAGGTCGGTCTAGGCTGGTTCTTAGGGTCCAAATTGTGGCTGTGGTGACCAAGGTTGGGTTGAACCAAGTGGCTTAAGGTGAATTTAGGGTTTGGGTTCAAGACCAAGGTTTAGACTTGAGCTTGAATTTGGGCTTGGCTAGAGCTTGGATTTTGATCAATTGAGGGTTCAATTTGGTGTAAATATTTTCATGAGTGATTGGGAAGTTAATTGGGTAAAAATTGAGAGGTTATGGAGCTTAATTTGTTGTAATTTTAAAATTTGGGTGAAATTGGGGGATTTTGGTTGGATTGGATTGGCTTAGGTTTGAGTTTGGTTCTAGGCCAATTGACGGTTCAAATTGGTCTAGGGGAGTGTTATGAAGATGTTGACCTCAATTTTAGTTGAGGTTTAGTTTTTTTCCCTTTTAGTAGCCTAAGGTCTAGCCATAGGAATTTCCTGTTGACTATTCCTAGAAAACTAGACATGAAACCCTCACCATTAGAAATTCCAAACTCTTCTCCACACAACTTGAAGTTCCACATATTGCTCTCAACCTCTAAATACTTAGTAGGTGGGGTCACTGTGGGGGAAACTCAAGATGAGTCACCCTTAGGATTGCTGGACCTTAAGGTTGACCTTGGGTGTTGGTCTGGAGCTAAGGCACTCACTACACTTATTTACACCCACATTCACTCACAATCCTAAACTCAAATTTCTAGCCTACATCCCTTGATCTTTTGGGACACTCATGTAGATGGTCCCCTAAACCTACTAGCCCTAGGCCTATGGTTTAGCTAAGACCACTATGTAGAGGACCCAAAATGGGGTTTCCCTTGGTCCATGGCTTTTTGGTGATGATTGATACCTCAACTCTACCAAAATACCCATCTTGGCCTTTTACCCCTAAAACCCCCTCAAATTACCAAAATACCCCTCCATAGCTCAAAATCCCCAAAATTCCAAAAATTCCCAGAAAATATAAATAAATCCTAAATATTCCCAATTTTATTTCTCTTAACTACCACATGATCCAATTTGGCTAATTTGACCATCTTTAACCAAAATCACCAAATTTCCCTTTAAAGGCTCAAATTTCCCCAAATCCAACGCAAATGTCCATCAATTTGATCTCAATTGACCCCAATTCCAATATTAAGCTCAAATTAACTTTATATATGACCAAACTAAACCAAATCCAAGCCTAATTGGCCGATTATTTGAGCCCAATGTTGAGTTAGGTTAAATCCCCAATTTTGACCATATGACCTAATCTCACCAAATTGAACCCATAGCCTAGTCATTTGGCCTCAATTAATGTTAAAAAATATTTATAACATTCATATACATCAAAATCAACCATCAATTGACCTTGGTGAAGTCCCAAATCCATTTGATTTTAACCTAAATCCAAAATTCTCAAATTTAGCCCCAAATTGGCTAAGTCCTCAAATTTCACCCAATTGATTGCCTTAACCTCCAAATTGGCATCCAATTCTTGTTGAAAACTCTTCATAAGGTCCCTATTGACCATTTACAACAATCAATTTGGACTTAGCCCAAGGCTAACCCAAGCTAGACCCAAGCCTAGCCCAACTTGACCAAATTGATTAAAGTTCAAGATTCCCTCAAATTGACCCTTCAATTGAACTCAAAACCACACCCATCCTTCACCAAAGTTGCTCCTTATGATCATCTACACCAAATGCAACAATCAATTGGGCTAATTTACATAGATAGCCTAGCCTAAACCCAAGTCTTGGTCATTTGCACCCACTTGGACCCATGCACTAAATGTGACCTAACCACCCTGAAGCCACAAAATTAACTCCACCACAGCCATTAGTTGGACTCAGTGACCATTCCAAACGCCATGAAATCACTTATATTAAGCCATAGACCAAAGGTCCCCCAAATTAAGGGATCTTATTTCCAAAAATGCACATGCTTAAGATATCTTTGCCAAATCAAAGCACATTTGCATTAAATTGTTGTGATGGATTCCTCTGGTTTCCCTGAGCTCCTAGCCACCTCCCCCTGGCCGGCCGGCCGGCGTAGTGGCCAAAAAAGTCCAAAATCGAGAGACACTCCCATGGCACCTCACCCAAATCAAACCTAGAGGCCAGCTCATCCAAATCAAGTTGAAGAGCTTCTCTGCCCTCCACCTAAGCTCCATAATGCACCCAAACTTATGCCCTGAGAGCTAAACCATGGCCATTTTTATCAAAAATCACCTCCCACAGCCATGGGAGGTGTGCTAAAATTTTATTAGAGAGGCCTCTCCAAACTTCACACACAGCTTCCCTAAGATCCCCTCAGTGCATTCCAGCCATTTTTCCTCACCCATCCCATTGTCGGAGCTCAATTTTGAGCTTGAAACCTTGCCGGAAACCAGGACAGAACTCAATACACCTCCACAGTCCATCAAACACAAATTAACTTCACCCACACCTTCATAATAGTGAAAGAAGCTAAAGCCCCATCAAATCCCCCTTCCATAGAGCATCTACCATAGCTCTAGACCAACACCTGAAATCCAGCTTGGTTGAATTCATACCTAGGCCTTACACCAGGACCAGAGACTCAATCCCTAGCCTCCTTGGACCCCAATGAACGTGCCGAGCACCTTTGATTGAAGCCTCCCTTCTCAGAGTAAAGGTATAAAACTTCTCCTCCTCCTGAGCTTATTTTGATTCTCTATTTACTTAGGCTTGATTTCATGGTATATTAACTGTATGGATGTGTTCGTCTCACTTAGACAAATCCATAGGATCAAACCCGAAGTGATTTGATTGAGTCTAGGCTGAGATCTTAAGGTTTTAGTATGGACGGGCACGGGATCATTCTATCATTGACGATGACGGGGAGTCGTTTGATCAAGCGTGTATCAAATGGACGGGGGAGATTAAGTCGGACAGCGCTTCGGGACATAAACAGAGGGCCGAGTCAGCAAGCTACGTGGACTGTGGCGTCCAACCAGAGCGCACCACGCATGCCTTCGGAGCTGCCTAGGATCTAGTCAGCACACGCGGTTTAAATAGATAAATAGGGCTTTTCTTATTTATTTAAATACCCTTAACTTAGAAAATTCATAACTTTGTGTAGAAAAATCACAAAAATAAAATAAAAATATCCACTTGCTCAGTGAATAGAGGAGAACAATGTGGAATAATTTTCAAGTCCATTTGATGCATGTTTTATTTTTAATTAATTAAACACTGTTTGGGATCATTTGATTCTCCATGCATATTGGCACATTACCTTGGCTTGGAATTTTGGCATGTTGTAGCCTCTGTCAGGGGAAACATCTTCTGATTTTTCTAAAGTTAAATGAGGTCCCTATATAGAGATCCATATTTTTCAAGTTATTCCACATTATTTCTTTAAAATAATCATGGAAATTAGCACCCTATACAGAGACCCATATTTTTCAGGTTATTTCACATCATTTCCTTAAAATAATCATGGAAATTAGCATATTGGTTATTAAATCCTAAAAAAATTTTGAAGGTCTACCATGACCAGAGAAACCTTTGAAAATAATTTCATGGGTCAAGTCAATTAAAACGCACGGTCCACCATGACTAGAGAAACCTTTGGAAATAATTTCATGGGTCAAGTCATTTAAAATACCCTTAAATTTCCCAAATACTAAATCACTAAAATAATTAATTTTGAAAAATATAAACATTTAAATGACTTGATTTCAATCTGCACTGTGATTTATGATCCAGAGAACTCATCATAAAAATTTTAAATTATTTTGAGTTCATTTGACAACTTAAGTTGATTTGTAAAGATAAATACCACTTTTGACACTTAAATGATTTTTAAAAATAAAAATAAAACTCAAAAGATTATGAAACTTTATTTTTTGAGTTCTCTGTGATCAGGGGTATTTTCTTAAATTAAAATGATATTTGAAATAAAAACTTGATTTTTAGCCTACTTTAAATATTTAAATAATTAAAAATTCATAAAAATCACAAAAATAATAAAACTCATAGAAATATTCTAAATTGCTTCCTAATCACTTAAGAACAATTAGAATATTTTTCCTGATTTTCTAAATAAAGAGTAATTTCAAAGCTTAAAAATAATCTTTAAAGGCTAAAAATGAGTTTTTCACTAAAATAATTCCAGTAAATCAAAGAAAAAAATATATAAAATTTGCTCCTCTAGGTTCTCTGACCTTGGAGAGATTTTTCAAAAATAAAAAACTTAATTTTCACCACCTAAAATATTTTATTTTAATTAAATAACCCAGAACTTGAAATAATTCTAATAAATCACAGAGAATTCAAAAAATTATGAAATTTGTTCCAAAGGCTTATCTGGTCTAGGTCTAACTTCATTAAAAATTTCAAGGGATTAGAATTTACCTTGTTCAAGTTAGGAATTTTCTTTGAAAAATCTTATTTTTGCATGAAAATAATTACATAAATTAAAATTTTGAAAAATCACATTTTTCTCCTTTGATGTCTCAATTGACCCATGAATGAGGAAGGATAAAAATTTTAAAGTCATTTGAATTGAATTTGACAAATTATGAAGTGTTAGAGCCTTAGGGAAAATTTTTAAAGTCATTTGAATTGAATTTGACAAATTATGAAGTGTTAGAGCCTTAGGGGCAAATGATCAAAGTCATTTGAATTGAATTTGACAAATTATGAAGTGTTAGAGCCTTAGGGGCAAATGTGAGGATAAAAATTTTAAAGTCATTTAAATTGAATTTGACAAATTATGAAGTGTTAGAGCCTTAGGGGCAAATGTGTAATTTTGCATTGGAATTGAATTTGACAAATTATGAAGTGTTAGAGCCTTAGGGGCAAATGTGTAATTTTAGAAATCTTGCCTTAATTAATTATGAAGTGTTAGAGCCTTAGGGGCAAATGTGTAATTTTGGAAACCTTGCCTTAATTAAACATGTTAGGCTTAATTCACAAGGAGGGAAAATGGGTAACCTCTAATCTTAATCAATTTATTTGATGTTTGAAACCCAAAGGGGTTAGAGAGGAATGGGTAACCTCTGATCTTAATAAATTTATTTGATGCTTGAAACACAAGGGGTTTAATTGGTAGAAACCAAGCTCACTTTCTTAATTAAGATTAATAAATTTCTAAATTCTTAAAATTTGTAAGTTTATTAAAATTAAATGATCCTAGACTTGGGGTATGACTTTTGAAGTCAATAATTAATCAATTTAATACCTCTATCTTGATTTTCAAATATAATCCAAATCATGAATCATGACCACTTAAATCTTAACCCTTTTCAAAACTAATTAAGACACTCACCTTGCCTTAAGGGCTTAGTGGTGACTTAGGCCAAATCAAAATTGACTAAATGAGGATTAGAGAAATAGGCTTAGTGGTGACTTAGGCTAAGTCAAAAATTGATTAAACAAGGATTAGAGAAATAAATATAATTAAATCAAACATCCTTGAAACACCACTAAGCNTGATAATTGATCTAAGAGATCCAACTAATCCATTATAAAAAGTTTGATTTATTAACCAATCTGGTATAACATGGTATTAACACTTTCTTAAGAGTTCTTTAAATCGTTCTCATGCTTCATAAAATAGATTCCCCTTTAAATTGATTAAAAGATGTAATATCATTTCCAAGCTTCACAATTTATTATGACAAAAAATATTTAGCAAGGAATTTTTGTGTTAAATCACCTCAAGTTCTGATAGATCCAAGTGCCAACGAATTCAACCACATCTTAGCGTTATCCCTCAGTGAGAAAGGAAAGAACCTAAGTCTTATGACATCATTTGATACACCATCGTATTTAATTGTAGCACACAATTCTAAAAAATTAGCAAGATGTAAATTTGGATCTTCAGTTAGTGATCCTCCAAACTGATTATTTGATACAATTTGGATAATAGCAAATTTAAGCTCAAATGAATTAGCCACTACAGTATGTTTTTGAATACTATAATGAAGTTCATCTATAGTAGGGTTGGAATAATCTCTTAAAGGTTTAAACTCTTGATGAATTTCAGCATTTTGATCGTTCTAGCAAGCCATTTCTGTAATTTTTTTAAATTTCTCATAATTTTTAATTTTTTGGTTTTTCTAATTTTTCTAATAGTCCTCTCGAATTCAGAAATCTTATAGCACTAGTCCTTCAAAACCTCAACTACGCATACACTAACATATAATAAAATAAAAATAAAAACACTCAAAATAAGATACAATAGCTTGTAAAGTTTAAATAAAACTTTCTAAAAATAGAAAATTTCTTTTAAAATCAATCTCTCTCCGATAACGGCGCCAAAAACTTGATCCCGGATTACTGCTTATATGCAACAGTATAACAATAATTTTAATTATATTTTTTACTTATATTTCCTTATTTTGTAACAAAACCAAAAACTTGATCATGAAGAAAAATAAGAATTTAACTTTTAATTTATATATATTGGAATAATATGTAAGTATACGTATCGTTATCAAGTAATATAGGACTTTTTTATTAAGACCTGAATATCGAACCCATAGGGGGATTATGCAATATGCAATTTTAGAAACTTTCTATTTTTTAAAAAAGACAATTATTTAAACTAAAGATGATTCTTGCAGTAATAAAAATCTAAATATTTTTGGTATTNGTTTAAATGGACTCGAGATTTTCACCAGTTGGTGAGAGGGAGGCATGGACCTGCTTCCCCCTCCTAACTTGTTGGATACCTCAGAGGCTATTAAAACTTCATTATTCTCTGCTCAATGGAATCTTCCTTAATTAAACTTCTAAGGACCCGCAAAGATATGACATAGGGTTAGGAAAATTACCAAAATTTTACCCTTTCCTTCCTTAATTAAACTTCTAAGGACCCGCAAAGATATGACATAGGGTTAGGAAAATTACCAAAATTTTACCCTTTCCCTTAATGAAATGATCCTTAATTAAACTTTTAAGGACTCACCAAGATATGAAATAGGGTTAGGAAAATTACCAAAATTTTACCTTTCCTGCTCTTCAAAACTGGCTTGACAAGCATTTCGGTGGAACGAGAAGACTCGTTATGTATACTATACAATTTTCAACGCTGTCTTTCTTGTAGTTTCATACTCTACTTTTATTCCTGAAAATTTGCATGCTAAACAACGATGTCACCCTGCACAAAAACAAAAACCATCAGGATAGCCACATAACCATAACCAAAACCAAAACTAAAATCAACCAAGTTAAAATTCACCATCACAACATTCAAAATATGAAACAACTCAAAATTTAATCACAAACATCACACAAAACCACAACTTCAACTAAATTCGAAATATAAAACAACTTAAAATTTAATCACAAACATCACACAAAACCACAACTTCAACTAAATTTAAATATAAAACAGCTCAAAATTTAATCACAAACATCACACAAAACTACAATTGCAACTAAATTAAGACGTCTCTATCTGATGATCGAGAATCCCTCAGAGGAGGTAACCTACGGTTGCTAACGAGGCTTCCCACAGTCTTGATGATCGGGAATCCCTCGGAGGAGGTAACCTACGGTTGCTAACGAGGCTTCCAATGGTTTAAATGAAATCAAAATTTAATCACAAACATCACATAAAACTACAACTTCAACTAAATTAAGATGTCTCTATCGAGGAACCCTACGGTTGCTAACGAGGTTTCCCACGGTATAAATGAAATTATGGAACTCATTAAGTTGGGTTTAGTAAGTTCATTTGGACTAAGTGAATCCTATAGAAAATAATGATACCGGAACGAGGGAACCGTAGGATCCTAACCGGCGTCACTCTAATAAACTTTAATATGCCCTCATAAAATTTAAGAACTTCAACCATAGAGCCACCTAATTTGATATTATACCTTGACACAATAGATAACTCAAACTTGTCGCGGCAAGGAGCTTGAAGCTAGCATGGTGAGCAGCATGGCCATCTTTAACAGCAAAACCTGTCTTCCCCAGCTAAACCAATCTTCCTTCCTTAGACTTAAACAATAAAGCTAGGACTTCAAGGTTGCTTGCTTATGCAACGTAAATCCTCTCCTTATCTTTAGGTCTTTGTATAGCCCTGCTATATAATATAAACCCTAACTCGTCTTAGGATTCTGAGGTTGTCATTTGTTACAATCTAAATCGTCACATTTTTCAGGCTATTTGTGTGATCATTTCACAAGAATGTATGATGTCAGTTTGATTTCATACTTTAACGTTCTTCTGAAGCGAGTGACGAGATTTCGATTCCGGTAGCCGACAGCTTGGGCAACCCCACAAACCAACTCTAAATAACGCCGATAGAAGAGTTTAGGATTCAAATATTGGGAAATTGGATAATTTATGAGGTTCAATTTGATGGGATTTTGAGAGTATAGTCAAATTGGGGATTTTGGCCTGAAATTGAATTTAGGGTGTTAGAGATTGGTTTAATTGGGCTCCAAATTGGTATAGGTTGGGATTGGAATGTTGAAATTGGGTTTGGAATTGAAATAGGGTGAGATGGAAATGACTTTTGTGGAAATTAAAGTTGATTTGGAGACTTTAAGCATTTAATAGCAAATTGGGAATTTTGGCTAAAATTGGTGGATTTGGGGGACAATTGGGGTCAATGAGTGGTCGGGATAGATTTTAGGGACATTTAGGGTAAATTTGGAAATTTTGGTGATTTTTGGGGCATAAGGGTTATTTTGAGATTTTTGTGGTGTTTTGGGCAATTTGAGTGTCTTGAAATGGTTTAAGATGATTTTTGAAGAGAAATTGAGAATTTGGGCAATTTTGGGAAAATTAAGGTTTATGGGGCATTTTGGTAATTATGGAAAAGTTTGGGGCTAAATGCCCAAAGTTGGAAATTTTTAGTAAAATTAGGGTTTAATGAGGAGGCTAAACACAAAATTACCCATATGGTGCCCTAAGACCAAGGAAATCCTCTATTTTTGATCTTCCATGTGTTGGTCATAACCATCCTAGCAAAAGGCTAAAGGTTTGAGGGAACACCCACATGAGTTTTCAAAAGTGTAGGGAATCAGACTAAGCATGCTTGGTTTAGGATTTTATGTTGTGAGTGAATGTGAGTGGTTCAAGTGTGTTTGTGTGAGACTGACCAAGGCCACACAACCCTAGGCTAACCCTAAGGCCAGACAGTCCTATAGGGACACTTCTTGAGCTCCCCCATGTTGGTTTCATCCTGCTAAGTACTAGAGGTCAAACCAAAAACATATGGAACTCCAATAAGAGTAAAGAAGTGTTTATAATTTCTAATAGGGTAGGATTCCATCATTAGTTCTCTAAGAGAGTCAATAGAAAAGTTCTATGGCTAGACTTTAGGCTTCTAAGGAAGAAGGACTAGACCTCAACAAAAGTGAGTTCAACAATGTCATATCGAATGACGACCTCAAAGTCCTAAAAGAGTTAGGGCTTAAATTGCACAACATAGTTATGCAAAGGCCTACAGATAATGTGAGGATTTATGTCATAAGACTAGACCTCAACAAAAGTTAGGCCTTTGTTACTACTGAATGGTTAATATCATAAGACATAATATAGTTATAGGAAATTTAAGTAAATTACAGGAAAAGAGAGTAGGAAAATCTAGTATGAAAAAGTTGAAAAATGGGTCGCAAGAAAGCACGAGCGAGTAAAACACGTAATCACATATGAAAGATTGGGACTAAGTGTAAGACTTTAGTAAAGGTGGTGGCTCAGAACTGGGTTGTGTGCCTTATATTTCCAACTTTGCTAGAAGTCACCATCCTGACAACTCAAAGAAGGGCAATCCTTAACCTCAATTTGAGTGACTAACTAGTGGACCTTTATAGGTTTTCATCCAAATCATTTAATTTTTCATGCTTGTGAAGTTTACTTTGGCAAGCAAAAGCAATGATGTTGTGAAAGAGATTTTGTTTTTTTAAATATATTTTTGTAAAGTAATATAGTCCACATACTAATTACTTTAATCAGGTTAGGACTACCAGCAACATAAGAGTGTCAGGAGTATCTCCTACCAAAAGTTGGTGAATAGTATCATCGGTCCTATCCTCTCTCCTTGTTGAGGATCCTTGAGGTAGGAGATACTATTCCAAAATCCCACTTTGCAACTATCGTTTTGCATACATAAGCAATGTTGTCATCGCCCTTGCCACATAGAACTAATACTTACACAAGCTCGATGATCCATATGTGGTAAAATTATCCTCAGTTGCTCACAAGGGTCCAAATACCTTGTTCAAGACTTAAACCCTTAAGCATTGGGTATAACTGTAAGATAAGTAGTGCAGCGTATTTCATTGGAATTAGTGTATTAATTGGTCTTAAGGTATATCTTGGTGGATCTCTAAAGTTTTTATAGATGATTTTCTTCAACAAAGAATAATAGGTTTGAGTGTCCTTCAAAGTGTTTAGAATGCTATAAAAGTGCTCAAGGATTGACCCTGAAGAACTTTTAGAATCTTCTGAGTTGCCTCGGGTTTGTGCAGACTTATTATTTTGTTGAATCAATCCCTCCTAGTTAATTTAGTTGTATTTTTTTAACTTGTGCTCAGTGAACTTTTAATTTTTAATTTTTCCATGAGTGGGGTGACTAGACGTTCATTTAATGTTTCACTTTGAATACCCTTAAGGGCATGTAAAGTTGTTAAGGAATCTTTACTTTTTCAATAGTGATTGCACTTGAAGTGTTTGACAAGTGTTTATGATTGATTTTGTTATCTTTCTTAAACCTCATTGGGCGATGTTGGATCAAACCTAGTTCACTACCAAGCTCTTAAGTCTTTATGAGTAGATTTGTAATTTTATTTTAAAAAAGGTTAAATAAGGTAAACTTAATTATTTTTAAAGGATTGCATTATCATTTAATCATTGACACTAGGCTTCCAATTAGTGAGTTATTATCTTCCTAACACAAGCTCTTCACCTTAGGATCATCCAAGTTTCATTAACTTTCATAACACAATAATTTAGGAAATTACATTTTTACCCTTTTATAAAAAGTAGAATGAGTTGGTTTCTATCCATTAACCTTTTATGCTTACATCATTTTAGAGAACTAATAACGATCAAAGTTACCCTTTTACTCTTTGGTTTACCCTAAATTTTGGTTAAGCTTAAAAAATTCTTTAATTATCACTTTGCCCTTACGGGTCTCCACTTCATAATTCCTTAAGTAACTCAAATGACTTTGAAACTTTATTGTTACTCCACTCATGGGTCCATTAAAATATTAGAAGAGGATTTATATTTTTTTTATTTCTATTTAATTTTTTATAATTATTTTAGTTAAAAAATAGAGATTTTCAAATATAATTAATTTAACTAATTAGAATAAGTTTTTTGTCCTTAAGAAAATTATTGGAGATTCACTTGGGTTAGAGGACCACTAGGAATAGTTTTTGTGAATTTTTTAATTTTATTTTAATTTCTTACAATTTTTTATTGATTTTAATGAATAAATAAATAAATAATATAATAAATTTTAAAAAAGTCTTTTTTATATATTTATTAAATCTATTTGATTCCAAGTAACTTTGAGAAATGAATTTTGTATATTTTGTGATTTTTATTTTATTATTTATAATTATTTTACTCACAAGTTAGGAAAAATACATTTATTTATTTTAAACACCTTTTTACTTTCTATGGTTAGGGTGGCATTCAGGACAATTTGGAGTATTTTTGCATTTTTGGTATTTTTTGGTATTTTTAAAATTAGAAAATAGCTTAAAAATGAATTTTTTATTTTAATCTCAATTTATTTTTTCTTAAGTCCCTTTTGGTCATGAGGAATAGTCCAAATTAAGTTTCATATTTTTATGATTTTTCTTTTATTTATTATAATTATTTTAAAATAAAATTGATTCTTTCTTAGAAAATACACATTTACATTAGAAAAAAATTTTGTGGCTTCTAAATTCTTTATGAGTGGATTTTCTTCTAACACGCATGCACGGTCTAAAGGTTCACTACACTTTCCACATAGCACGCCTCTTCAACCCGCGGTTAGCGTTCATTTGGTCCATCCAACACAATCTGATCTATTCATTCGATACACGTGGGAATGGATGACATCCGTTCATAGTCCCCATCATCCTAACCCGAGAACTGCCCATGTTTTAGACCTAATATCTCACTCGAATCTTAGCCCAATCTCTCTAGATTTGTTCCTACACCTTCATCTAAGTGAGACAAACCTATCTATATGGTTAAATAATTATGAAATACAAGTTCACTTTATAATCAATGAAATAGAGGAAAATTTTAAAAATTTTGAGTTATACCTTTACCCAAGAGGTGAGACCTCGATTGGATTGGTTGGAGACGATCGCCTTAAGTCCACGAAGCTCCTTAAAGTGTTAGATTGAGCTGAGGTGCAACCTATGTATGATTTCAGTCGAAGGGTGACTCAGACTTGGTTTAGAACTATGTTAGGGTTCTTGAGAGAGGGGGCTTTTGATTGAGGAGGTGTTCATAAAGTGTAGGGAGGCTTATGGAATGGTTAATTTGAAGCTTTGAGAGGTTTGGTGAAATGGTCGAAAAGGTCTTGGATTTTGGTGGTAAATTTGAGCTTGTATAGTAGGAATGGGTGGTTAAGGACAGTTGGATTGCACTTAGGAGGTCTGTGAGAAGCTTTGGAAGCAATTGGGTAGAGTTTCCCTAGGTTTTGGATGATCACCAAATTTGGCCGTGGAGGGGGCTATTTATAATTGAGGTCAATGGGGAGGCCTTGGGTTGCCATTGGCCGATGCCAATAAGCTGAGGTGGGGGGTTGAGCGGCGCAATTGTCCAATGGGATTGACCCATAAGGGATGAGCTCAATTTTGGGTCTCAGGCAAGAGGAAAGCTCTCAGTTTTGGGTTTTCTAGCCACTAGGGCTGCCAACCAGGATAAGGGAGGCCACTAGCTAGCTCAGGGAGGTCAAGGGAAAGTTTAATTTTGTGATTAGGCTTGGGGTTTGATGGTTGATGACATGAGTAAGAGAGTTAACCATTTTTAGGTGAGGGGTTTCCATTATTCAAGGGACCCTTGGTCCATGGCTCAAAAGTGGGTTTAGACTGGGATTGAGGTGGCCAAATCACAAGCTTAGGATGGGCTGGGGTAATTAGGGTCTAATTAAATCAAAAAGTTAAAAAAAAACTTGGTTATGGGCTTAAAATGGGGCTTGAGCTTGACTATGGACCTTGGGCTTGGCTTGGGCTTGGATCTAGACCAATTAATGGTTTAATTTGGCTTAGGAAAATGTCATGAAGTATTTGGGAATCAATTAATGTGGAATTGGAATGATTACTTGGCTTAATTTGGTGGAATTTGGAAGTGGGAATAATTTGGGGCATTTGATTTGGGCTTTAAATTTGGTCTAATTGGGCTGGGATTTGGTTCTAATTGGGCTTGAACATGATGAATTTTGGTGTTGATTTGAATTAGTGGAGTTTGAAATGAATTAGAAGGGAATTGGAGGTGATTTGGGGACTTTGGGCATTTTGGGGCAATTTGGTGATTGTGGTCAATTTTGGTGGATTTGGGTATAATTGAGGTTATTGAGTGGTTATGATTGACTTTGAAGATGTTTGGAGTGAATTTGGAGGTTTTGGGAATTTTTTGAACATGAGGGGCATTTTGGTAATTTTTGGTGGTATAAGGATATTTTGGGGATTTTGGGGAAATTGGGGGCACTTTGGGAAATTTTGAGTAGTTTAAAATGGTTTAATATGGTTTTTAGTAAGAATTTGGGAATTTGGAAAATTTTGGAATTTTTAGAGTTTTGAAGGCATTTTGGTAAATTTGGGGAAATTTTGGGTTAAAGGGCCAAAGTTGGTTGTTTTGGTGGAATTGAAGCTAATTGGATATGATAATCATGAAATCACCCTTCTTGTGCCTTGAGACCAATGGGAGAGCCCATTTTAGATCCTCTATATGTTTGTCTTAGCAACCTCAGGCAATAGCTAAGGGCTTCGGACCACCCACATGAGTTTTCAAAAGAGTGAGAGGATATGTCAAGTGGAATGTGATTTGAGGGGTTTGGGTGTGTGTGAGGTTGTGATGAGCTTGCATGTGTGTGAAGTTGTAACCGAGACCAAGTCACCCAGGATTGTCCTAAGGCCTGATTAAACCTATAGAAACTCACTCCTGAGTCTCCACATGTTGGTCTTGACCATCCCAAATGATATTTCGGGTCTTGTAACCACCCAGGTTGGACTTCATAAGAGGAGTAAAGAAGTGTTTGGAATTTTTATCTGGGAGGGCTCCATTTACTAAGTCCATTAGGATAGTCAATAGGAAAGTCATATGGCTAGATCCTAAGCTTCTAAAGAAGAAATTGGATGTCATAAAAAATGAGTTCAACACCACATAAGCTGAAAAATCTATCTGAGAAGGTAGAACCATGGGCATACCATCAACAGGGGAACCCCCACAGCTAGAGCTCTTGCTGTAGTCATCATTGACCTCTCCCCTTGCTTGAAAGCCGGACCAACTATTCTCTATTTCATTATTACGCCTCGTTGTTGTTCCTTGTCTGAATGTTTGTGTCCCACCTAGTAAGATCCATCAAGCTGAATTATGAAGAGCAAGGGGGCTATCAAATTTAGGATACAGTAAGAGGATGCTGGAACATAAATGAGCTCAAAAGATGTCACATCTTCCTATTCATAAGAGCTAGAATCCAAAATTTAAGAAAGTGTCCACATCAAAAGCATTAATTAAATATTATGATTAATTATTACATTTATTTCCCTCATTTGTAACACAATATAAATTTCTGAGAGATGATAAAATTGAGAAACTAAATATGTACAGCTAGAAGTAGCTACTCCGATTAGCAAGGCACAAATAGCTTTTGGCTTTTCTCGCCCCAATACTGACCCACGGAAGGATGAGTTCAGGAGTAGACGAAGAAGAGAACAAATCAGAGTTTTAGATGTTCGGGCAAAGGTCAAATGAATACTAAAGGCCGAGTAGTGAAGACCAAATATTGAAGGCCAAGTAACGAGAGCCCGGAACGCAAGGTCAAGTTTAAAGAACCATCAAGGTAGAGAATCATAACCGCTTGTCAATCATCACTTGACTTTAAAGAAAAAATTTGTGGCATGATCTTAACTTTTATGATGAAATAATAAATTTTTTTTTAAAAAAAAAGCCTATGCATCCATGAAGTTCTAGGCATAGTAAATGCATATTTCTGTCTTCTTAGACAAATTCACTTCCATAAAAAGGGTATTAAATATAAAATAGGTTTCAACCATTTGGATTAAAGAATATCTTATTATTAAAATCTTTCTCAATTTTTTCCCTCACTCTATCTCTATTTTCTTGGCATGATTTAAGGAAAAAAAGGGTTTCAACATAAATATTTGTTTAATACTAAAGAAACTAAGAATTTTTAGTTAATGAAGTACACCCATAATAATACATTAATCAAACTACCAAATTCAAACCGCGTGATGACTTACACTATTGAAACACAATAGATAATAGTATTGCTAAAAAGGAAAAATATATCCATCTAATACGGTTAGAGGTATAAATGAGCTGAGGAGAGATCGAACCACTCTCAGCTTGAGTTTGAGATTTAACCAGATTAATTAATCTAGTTCGAGTTTAACTATAGGAGTTAGAGCCAGCTCATGAGCTAGCTTGTTTAGTATGAAATAGAGAAAAAATATTAATTTAAACTAGTATTATAATGAAATGTCGAAGAGGTTGAACATTTAGGAGACAACTAATATGAATTAAACTGATATAAAATATAAAATATTATTCCTNCGTGTGTGTGAGGTTCTGACCAAGACCAAGTCACCCAGGGTTTTCCTTAGGCCTGATTAAACCTATAGAAACTCACTCCCGAGTCTCCACATGTTGGTCTTGACCATCCCAAATGATATTTCGGGCCTTGTGACCACCCAGGCTAGACTTCACAAGAGGAGTAAGGAAGTGTTTGGAATTTTTATGTAGGAGGGCTTCATTTACTTAATCCATTAGGATAGTCAACAGGAAAGTCATACGGCTAGATCCTAGGCTTCTAAAGAAAAAATTGGATCTCATCAAAAAATGAGTTCAACACCGCAGAAGCTGAAAAATTATCTGAGAAGGTAGAACCATGAGCATACCATCAACAGGGGAGCCCCCATAGCTAGAGCTCTTGCTAAAGTCATCATTGACCTCTCCCCTTGTTTGAAAGTCGGACCAACTATCTTTTATTTCACTATCATCTCGTGCCCTCTCTTGCTCTATTTACGTTTTTGACAGAATATGCCTCGTTGTTGTTCCTTGTCTGAATGTTTGTGTCCCAACTAGTAAGATCCATCAAGCTGAATTATGAAGAGCAAGGGGGCTATCAAATTTATGATACAGTAAGAGGATGTTGGAACACAAATGAGCTCAAAAGATGTCACATGTCCCTATTCATAAGAGTTAGAATCCAAAATTTAAGAAAGTGTCCACATCAGAAGCATTAATTAAATATTATGATTAATTATTACATTTATTTCCCTCATTTGTATCACAACATAGATTCCTGAGAGATGATAAAATTGAGAAACTAAATATGTACAACTGGAAGTAGCTACTCAGATTGGCAAGGCACGAATAGATTTTGGCTTTTCTCGCCCCAATGTTGACCCACGGAAGGATGTGTTCAAGAGTATACGAAGAAGAGAACAATTAAGAGTCTTAGATGTTCGGGCAAAGGTCAAATAAATACTGAAGGCTGAGTAGTGAAGAACAAATATTGAAGGCCAAGTAACGAAAGCCCAGAACGCAAGGTCAAGTTCGAAGAATCATCAAGGTAGAGAATCATAACCACTTGTCAATCATCACTTGACCTTAAAGAAAAAAATTGGGGCATGATCTTAACTTTTATGATGAAATAACAAAAATTTTAAAAAAAAAGCCTATGCATCCATGAAGTTCTAGGCATAGTAAATGCATATTTTTGTCTTCTTAGAGAAATTCTCTTCCATAAAAAGGGTATTAAATATAAAATAGGTTTCAACCATTTGGATTAAAGAATATCTTATGATTAAAATCTTTCTCAATTTTTTCCCTCACTCTATCTCTATTTTTTTGGCGTGATTTAAGGAAAAAAAGGGATTCAATATAAATATTTGTTTAAAACTAAATAAACTAAGAATTTTTAGTTAGTGAAGTGCACCCATAATAATAAATTAATCAAACTACCAAAATCAAACTGCATGATGACCTACACTATTGAAACACAATAGATAACAATATTGTTAAAAAAGAAAAATATATCCATCTAATAAGGTAAGAGGTGTAAACGAGTCGAGGAGAGTTCGAACCACTCTAGGCTTGAGTTTGAGATTGAACCAGATTAATTAATCTAGTTCGAGTTTAACTATAGGAGTTAGTGCCAGCTCATGAGCTAGCTTGTTTAGTATGAAATAAAGAAAAAAAATATTAATTTAAACTAGTATTATAATGAAACGTCGAAGAGGTTGAACATTTAGGAGACAACTAATATGAATTAAACTGATATAAAATATAAAATATAAAATATTATTCCTTAAATATTTCAAATAATTTTAAAAAGTCTTGAAATTAAATATATTTTATGTTTATTTTTATTAATTATTTTTTAANAAAATATTATTCCTTAAATATTTTAAATAATTTTAAAAAGTCTTGAAATTAAATATATTTTATGTTTATTTTTATTAATTATTTTTTAAACGAGCCATATCTTGGGCTAACGAGTCGAGTCGGGATTGAGCTTGACTCATTAGCTCATCAAGCACATTTCACCAACCACTCATCAAGCCAAGCCACATTTACACCCCTTCACATTGATCCAAGATTATACTTTGCCCAATTTATTTCAGGTATAGCCTACAGGGGCTGTTTGGTAGCAGTTTTAAGCATAGGGGTTATGCATGATTTAAGCTAGATTTTGCAAAGTGGCAAAAATGCCTCCATAAATCCCAAAATGACGATGATTCATGATAAATCCAAGATTTATTAAATTCTATGAGTCGATGGATTTAGTAAATCAGGAATGAGTGAAGAGGAAGATTGACACGAACAAACTTACCTTCTTCAATAGTTACTGGTGGGAGNGATTTTGCAAAGTGGCAAAAATGCCTTCATAAATCCCAAAATGACGACGATTCATGATAAATCCAAGATTTATTAAATCCTATGAGTCGATGGATTTGGTAAATCAGGAATGAGTGAAGAGGAAGATTGACACGAACAAACTTACCTTCTTCAATAGTTACTAGTAGGAGTGGAGTAAAAGGATGAGAAAGATGAGAGTTTCAGTGGTTTCTTTAAGCCATGATCTAATCATTGGCTTCCCAACTAGCTCTAATAGCGACTGTAATGCAAAATTTCATTCATTTAGGCCATGGTTTTGGGAGAAACTATGAGGGGGAGTACAAGTGAGGGATTTGGGTAAAGATGAGAAGTTTGGGCGAAACCGAGAGAAAGGGGAGGATGTAGATGAGAGTTTTGATAGAGGGGATAATGGAGATAGGTTTTTGGGTTTAATTTATTTTATTTGAGTTAATTTTATTCATTTAATTGATTAACAATTAATAATTAATTTATGTATTATTAAAGTAATTATACTTAGATAACTTTATATGTAATTATTTAATAGTTAATTAAAGAATAAAAGTATATTTTAAATTTTAAATTATTTAACAAAATTCTAAGAATTATTAATTTATATAATTAATAATTGATTAATGATAAATTATTGATTTGTAAGTAATTAGTTTTAAAAATTATTAAGTATTAAGATGCTGAAATATGGGAAGTTTAAGTCTTCCTGTAATTCAAATGTTAAGCGTAGGTTACTTAAATTTAACATTGAATTACCTAGAAANGGTGGGAGTGGAGTAGAAGGATGAGAAATATAGGAGTTTCAGTGGTTTCTTTAAGCCATGATCTAATCGTTGCCTTCCCAACTAGCTCTAATAGCGACTGTAATGCAAAGTTTCATTCATTTAGGCCATGGTTTTGGGAGAAACTGTGATGGGGAGTACAAGTGAGGGATTTGGGTAAAGATGAGAAGTTTGGGCGAAACCGAGAGAGAGGGGAGGATGTAGACAAAAGTTTTGATAGAGGGGATAATGGAGATAGGTTTGTGGGTTTAGTTTATTTTATTTGAGTTAATTTTATTCATTTAATTGATTAACAATTAATAATTAATTTATGTATTATTAAAGTAATTATACTTAGATAACTTTTTATGTAATTATTTAATAGTTAATTAAAGAATAAAAGTATATTTTAAATTTTAAATTATATAACAAAATTCTAAGAATTATTAATTTAAATAATTAATAATTGATTAATGCTAAATTATTGATTTGTAAGTAATTAGTTTTAAAAATTATTAAGTATTAAGATGTTGAAATATGAGAAGTTTAAGTCTTCCTGTAATTCAAATGTTAAGCGTAGGTTACTTAAATTTAACATTGAATTACCTAGAAATTCTAAAGATAATGTTATTTTAGTTCATTGGACTATTCCTGTTGGTGGGTATATTAAGTTCAATACGGATGGTAGTTGGACTTTTTCTGCTGCAGGTATTGGTGGTATTTGTAGAGACTCTTCTGGTAAGGCTAGTATGTGGTTTTCTGCTCCTGTTCTAGCTACAAATGTTATTGAAGCTGAAACAGAGGTTGTGATTATGGGGCTAGAAGTGGTCGTAAAATGTGGTTGGAATTATTTAGAAATTGAAAGGGATTCTTTTGACCTATGGTCTTTTTGTTGCAGGAATAAAGACATCCTTGGAATCTTATGATTCATCTCGAAAGAATCATTGCTCTGACTATTGTATTCAGGTTCGTTGGCTTCTCATTCATCAGGAAGGGAATAAGTGCGCAGATTGGGCTGTTAAGCAAGCGATGAAGACTCAAAAAGCTATTTTTTCAGATAAGTTCCCTGAAATTCTTAATTGTTTTATTAGGGGTGATTTGATGGATTCCCCATATATTTGTATATCTTTGTATCTTTGTGATTGTGTTTTTGGATGAGTTTGGGTGTGGTGTGAGATGCAATTTTTCTTTTTTGGAATTGGAACCCTTTTTCTTTTTTGTGTGAGTTGTATAGAATTTAGGTTGGGTTCCTTTTCCTTGGTGAGTTGTAATTTTTTCTTTAGTTAATAAAATAGAGTCTTAGTGCTCTTTATTAAAAAAAAAAACTAATTATTAATTAATGTAAATACTCCTTTTTTATATACTTCAACGTTATAGATATTCATTTATATTTTTATATTTAGTTTTTATTTTAGATGTATAATAAATCTTAATAAATTTTATTAAAATCTTCAAAAACTTACAAACAATTTTTCAAATGTATCAGAATTTATTCATTAACCTACCAAAGAATATTCAGAATTTAATCAAATTAAACTGATAAATCTGAATTGACAGGATTTAGGATTTACTGAATCCTATTTAGCCCAAAGTTTACTTGCAACCAAACAGCCCCTTAGTCAACTGGCGGCATTAATCGGGGAGCGGGCCATTCCACACATCGTCGACTGTACTCGTACTATTGGGCTTCCCCGCGGTCCGGCCTCACTCCATTCAGATAAGAGAGGATTTCATTTCCAATTTAGGCCAGAGGTAAAAAAAAGAGCAGGGCGGGAGCCAGAGAGGAGAATTTCTATAATGGGATCCATTTCTTGCCCAGTCTCTTTGTGTTCTCCGTCGAAGTTTTTGAAAGGAGGATTTCGCTCCCGTTCTTCCTTGAGGATGCTTGATGTGTGTTGCACCGTCGGAGGTATTCCTCTCTGCATTGGATCCGTTTTTTTTCAATTTGAACATTTCGAAGTTATAAGTCGTATGAATTTTCTCTGCCCATTTTTTGCCTTAGGGTTCTGGGGAAAGAATGTAACGGCGGGGATTGCCCCGATACAACTTTATTCCAGGATTACGTTAATATGATAACGTAGCTAGAGATGTTTAAGTTCGATTCCTATTCTCTCCTTTTTCCTTCTCAATATACATGTTTAAAAGATGTCTATGCTGGCTTAGTTTGGCAAAGAGTTTTGTGTTAGGTTCTCACATACAAGGCCGAATGAGCTGCATTCTAGGGATAAATTTGGGCTTGGGCAACCATTTGTGCTAGAAAATAAAATCGGCTGGGCGTAAGTAAGAATATTAAGGTATGTAAAACAATAGATGGTAGATTATGATACATAGTTACACTTAAGACAAGGTAATTAAAAATAGGTGTTTTGAAGCAAATGATGGTAGAAACAAAAAAAACATGCACGACATTATGCTGTGGAAGATTTAAAATAAAGAAGGGGTAGACCCCAAGCCAAGGTGAGAAAAATTTATGCAAAATATAATTAAGACCTCATACACAACGCTCAATAAAAGTGAATGAAGAATGATGATTCATAAATCCAATCCTTGTAGTTGTGATTATGCTANTTTAAAGTTCATTTGAATCTCTTCTCTTTTACAACACTCTCAATATAAAAACTAAAATAAAAAAAAATAAAATAAATATGTGGTGCCTGAAAATCTCTCCAAACTAACTCCCCAATTCAAGAACTTTCAAAACTTTCTCTTTTCAAGCACACTTTCAAAGACTCATTCTTCATTCTTTTATAAATCTCCAAAAGGTACCTTCATATCTCTTCAAAATATGTCTTGATTCGTTGTATTTCTCCAAAAGATGCCTCCTTTCACCATAATTTTTGTCCATGGTTGTTGTAACTACCTATTAAGCCAATGGATGCCTCAAAAACCTCTTCAAAATTTACAGAAATCAAATTTACTCATCTAATAACTGCCACTGGCGCTTCAGCGCGGGGCCTCGGGCGCTTAGGCGCGGTCTTCTCTATTTAGCCTGTGCTTAAGCGTCGGATCTGGTGCTTAGGCGCCAAAACACTTTTGCCCAATTTTCACATATTTGCTCCAAATTTGATCTTTTTTCACTCCTTTAAGTATTTTTCACCTTTTTATTTGTACCTGAAAGAAAAACACACAAATACCTTCCATTAAAGCGCAATATCTCAAAAATAAGTATAAAATGCGTCTAAAAACACTATATATTTTAGGTGTATCAGGTTTCCATTATTCAAGGGACCCTTGGTCCATGGCT
This sequence comes from Phalaenopsis hybrid cultivar, assembly GCA_002079205.1. NCBI lineage: Eukaryota > Viridiplantae > Streptophyta > Magnoliopsida > Asparagales > Orchidaceae > Phalaenopsis > Phalaenopsis hybrid cultivar. Next base: position 209,378 of record JXCR01075862.1, read on the forward strand.
CAAAAGTGGGTTTAGACTAGGATTGAGGTGGCGAGATCACAAGCTTAGGATGGACTAGGTTAAATAGATCAAAGGTTAAAAAAAACTTGGTTTTGGGCTTAAAATGGGGCTTGAGCTTGACTATGGACTTTGGGCTTGGATCTAGACCAATTAATGGTTTAATTTGGCTTAAGGGAATGTAATGAAGGATTTGGGAATCAAATAATGTGGAATTGGAATGATTACTTGGCTTAATTTGGTGGAATTTGGAAGTGGGACTAATTTGGGGCATTTTATTTCGGCTTGAAATTTGGTCCAATTGGGCTGGGATTTGGTTCTAATTGGGCTTGAACATGATGAATTTTGGTGTGGATTTAAAATTACTAGAGTTTGAAATGAATTAGAAAGGAATTAGAGGTGATTTGGGGATTTTGGGCGATTTGGGGATTTTGGTCAATATTGATGGATTTGGATACAATTGAGTGATTATGATTGACTTTGTAGATGTTTGGAGTGAATTTGGAGGTTTTAGGAATTTTTTTGAACATGAGGGGCATTTTGGTAATTTTGGGTGGTATAAGGGTATTTTGGGAATTTTGGGGAAATTGGGGTACTTTGGGCAATTTTGAGTAGTTTAAAGTTGTTCAATATGGTTTTTAGTGAAAATTTTGGAATTTTTAGGGTTTCGAGTGCATTTTGGTAATTTTGGGAAAATTTGGGGTTAAAGGGCCAAAGTTGGTTATTTTGGTGGAATTGAAGCTCATTGAATATGATGATCATGAAATCACCCTTCTTGTGCCTTAAGTCCAATGGAAGAGCCCATTTTAGATCCTCCACATGTTGGTCCTAGCAACCTTAGGTAATAGCTAAGGGCTTGGGACCACCCACATGAGTTTTCAAAAGAGTGGGAGGATATGTCAAGTGGAATGTGATTTTAGGGTTTTGAGTGTGTGTGAGTTTGTGATGAACTTGAGTGTGTGTGAGGTTGTGACAAAGACCAAGTCACCCAGGGTTTTCCTAAGGCATGATTAAACCTATAGAAACTCACTCCCGAGTCTCCACATGTTGGTCTTGACCATCTCAAATAATATTTCGGGCCTTGTGACCACCCAGGCTAGACTTCACAAGAGGAGTAAGGAAGTGTTTGGAATTTTTATGTAGGAGGGTTTCATTTACTTAGTCTATTAAGATAGTCAACAACAAAGTCATATGGCTAGATCCTAGGCTTTAAAGAATAAATTGGATCTCATCAAAAAATTAGTTCAACACCGCAGAAGCTGAAAAATTATCTGAGAAGGTAGAACCATGAGCATACCATCAACAGGGGAACCCCCATAGCTAGAGCTCTTGCTAGAGTCATCATTAACCTCTCCCCTTGTTTGAAAGCCGGACCAACTAATTTTTATTTCATTATCATCTCGTGCCCTCTCTTGCTCTATTTACGTTTTTGACAGAATATGCCTCGTTGTTGTTCCTTGTCTGAATGTTTGTGTCCCAACTAGTAAGATCCATCAAGCTGAATTATGAAGAGCAAGGGGGCTATCAAATTTATGATACAATAAGAGGATGTTGGAACACAAATGAGCTCAAAAGATGTCACATCTCCCTATTCATAAGAGTTAAAATCCAAAATTTAAGAAAGTGTCCACATCAGATGCATTAATTAAATATGATGATTAATTATTACATTTATTTACCTCATTTGTATCACAACATAGATTCCTGAGAGATGATAAAATTGAGAAACTAAATATGTACAACTTGAAGTAGCTACTCAGATTGGCAAGGCACGAATAGATTTTGGCTTTTCTCGCCCCAATGCTGACCCACGGAAGGATGAGTTCAGAAGTATACGAAGAAGAGAACAATTAAGAGTTTTAGATGTTTGGGCAAAGGTCAAATAAATACTAAAGGCTGAGTAGTGAAGAACAAATATTGATGGCCAAGTAACGAAAGCCCAGAACGCAAGGTCAAGTTCGAAGAATCATCAAGGTAGAGAATCATAACCACTTTTCAATCATCACTTGACCTTAAGGAAAAAAATCGGAGCATGATCTTAACTTTTATGATGAAATAACAAAATTTAAAAAAAAAGCCTATGCATCCATGAAGTTCTAGGCATAGTAAATGCATATTTTTGTCTTCTTAGAGAAATTCTCTTCCATAAAAAGGGTATTAAATATAAAATAGGTTTCAACCATTTAGATTAAAGAATATCTTATTATTAAAATCTTTCTCAATTTTTTCCCTCACTCTATCTCTAATTTTTTGGCGTGATTTAAGGAAAAAAAGGGATTCAATATAAATATTTGTTTAATACTAAAGAAACTAATAATTTTTAGTTAATGAAGTGCACCCATAATAATACATTAATCAAACTACCAAAATCAAACTGCATGATGACCTACACTATTGAAACACAATAGATAACAATATTGTTAAAAAAGAAAAAATATATCCATTTAATAAGGTTAGAGGTGTAAACGAGCCGAGGAGAGTTCGAACCACTCTAGGCTTGAGTTTGAGATTGAACCAGATTAATTAATCTAGTTCGAGTTTACCTATAGGAGTTAGTGCCAGCTCATGAGCTAGCTTGTTTAGTATGAAATAAAGAAAAAAATATTAAACTAAACAAGTATTATAATGAAACGTCGAAGAGGTTGAACATTTAGGAGACAACTAATATGAATTAAACTGATATAAAATATAAAATATAAAATATTATTCCTTAAATATTTCAAATAATTTTAAAAAGTCTTGAAATTAAATATATTTTATGTTTATTTTTATTAATTATTTTTTAAACGAGCCGTTTCATGGGCTAACGAGTCGAGTCGGGATTGAGCTTGACTCATTAGCTCATCAAGCACATTTCACCAACCACTCATCAAGCTGAGCCGCATTTACACACCTTCCCATTGATCCAAGATATACTTTGCCCAATTTATTTCAGGTATAGCCTATAGGGGTTGTTTGGTAGCAGTTTTAAGCGTAGGGGTTATGCAGGATTTAAGCTAAATTTTGCAAAATGGCAAAAATGCCTCCGTAAATCCCAAAATGACGATGATTCATGATAAATTCGAGATTTATTAAATCCTATGAGTTGATGGATTTAGTAAATCTGGAATGAGTGATGAGTATGAATGACACGAACAAACTTACCTTTTTCAATAGTTACTGGTAGGAGTGGAGTAGAAGGATGAGAAAGATGGGAGTTTCAGTGGTTTCTGTAAGGCATGATCTAGTCGTTGCCTTCCAACTAGCTCTAATGATGACTGTAATACAAAGTTTCACTCATGTAGGCCATGGTTTTGGGAGAAATTATGAGGGGGAGTACAAGTGAGGGTTTTGGGTAAAGATGAGAAGTTTGAGCGAAACTGAGGGAGAGGAGAGGATGTAGACAAGAGTTTTGATAGAGGGGATAATGGAGATAGGCTTGTGGGTTTAATTTATTTTATTTGAGTTAATTTTATTCATTTAATTGATTAACAATTAATAACAAAATTATGTATTATTAAATTAATTATACTTAGATAAATCTATATGTAATTATTTAATAGTTAATTAAAGATAAAAAGTATATTTTAAATTTTAAATTATTTAACAAAATTCTAAGAATTATTAATTTATATAATTAATAATTGATTAATGATAAATTATTAATTTGTAAGTAATTAGTTTTAAAATTATTAAGTATTAAGATGTTGAAATATGGGAAGTTTAACTCTCCCCGTAATTCAAATGTTAAGCATATGTTACTTAAATTTAACATTGAATTACCTAGAAATTCTAAAGATAATGTTATTTTAGTTCATTGGACTGTTCTTGTTGGTGGGTGTATTAAGATCAATATGGATGGTAGTTGGACTTCTTCTACTGCAGGTATTGGTGGTATTTGTAGAGACTCTTCTGGTAAGGCTAATATGTTGTTTTCTGCTCCTGTTCTAGCTATAAGTGTTATTGAAGCTGAAGCAGAGGCTGTGATTATGGGGCTAGAAGTGGCCCTAAAATGTTGTTGGAATTTTTTATAAATTGAAATGGATTAATTTGATCTATGGGCTTTTTGTTGCAGGAATATAGACTATCCTTGGAATCTTATTATTCATTTCAAAAGAATCATTGCTCTGACTATTGGTATTCAGGTTTGCTGGCTTTTCATTCATTGGGAAGGGAATAAGTGTGCGGATTAGGCTGCTAAGCAAGGGATGAAGACTTAAAAAACCATTTTTTCTAATAAGTTCCCTGAAATTCTTAATTGTTTTATTAGGGGTGATTTGATGGATTCCCCATATTCGTACTTCTTTGTGATTGTGTTTTTGGATAGGTTTGGGTGTGGTGTGAGTTGTATTTTTTTTTTGGAATTGGAACCCTTTTTCATTTTTGTGTGAGTTGTATAGGGTTTAGGTTGGGTTTCTTTTCCTTGGTGTGAGTTGTAATTTTTCATTTTGTTAATAAAACGGAGTCTTAGTGCTCTTTATTAAATAAAAAAAACTAATTATTAATTAATGTAAATACTCCTTTTTTATATACTTCAACATTTTAGATATTCATTTATATTTTTTATTTAATTTTTTTTTGGATGCATAATAAATCTTAATAAATTTTATTAAAATCTTCAAAAACTTACACAATTTTTCAAATGTATCACAATTTATTCATTAACCTACCAAAAAAATATTCAGAATTTAATCAAATAAAACTCTGATAAATCTGAATTGACAGGATTTAGGATTTACTGAATCCTATTTAGCCCAAAGTTTACCTGCGANGATTAACCTACCAAAAAAATATTCAGAATTTAATCAAATTAAACTCTGATAAATCTGAATTGACAGGATTTAGGATTTACTGAATCCTATTTAGCCCAAAGTTTACCTGCGACCAAACAGCCGCTTAGAGTCTAATGGCGGCATTGATCGGGCATTCCAGACATCGTCCATTGTACTCGTACTATTCCGCTTCCCACCGGTCCGGCCTCGCTCAATTCAGATAAGAGAGGATTCCATTTCCAATTTAGGCCAGAGGTAAAAAAAACCGAGCAGTGCGGGAGCCATAGAGGAGAATTTCTATAATGGGAACCATTTCTTGCCCAGTCTCTTTGTGTTCTCCGTCCAAGTTTTTGAAAGNTCGGGGATTCCAGACATCGTCCACTGTACTCGTACTATTCCGCTGCCCACCGGTCCAGCCTCACTCCATTCAGATAAGAGAGGATTCCATTTCCAATTTAGGCCAGAGGTCAAAAAACCGAGCAGGGCGGGAGCTAGAGAGGAGAATTTCTATAATGGGAACCATTTCTTGCCCAGTCTCTTTGTGTTCTCCGTCCAAGTTTTTGAAAGGAGGATTTCGCTCCCGTTCTTCCTTGAGGATGCTTGATGTGCGTTGCACCGTCGGAGGTATTCCTCTCTGCATTGGATCCGTTTTTTTTCAATTTGAACATTTCGAGGTTATAAGTCGTATGAATTTTCTCGGCCCATTTTTTGCCTTAGGGTTCTGGGAAAGAATGTAACGGCGATGATTGCCCCGATACAAGTTTATTCCAGGACTACGTTAATATGATAACGTAGCTAGAGATGTTTAAGTTCGATTCATATTCTCTCCTTTTTTCTTCTCAATATACATGTTTAAAAGATGTCTATGCTGGCTTAGTTTGGCAAAGAGTTTTATGTTAGGTTCTCACTTACAATGCGGAATGAGCTGCATTCTAGGGATAAATTTGGGCTTGGGCAACCATTTGTGCTAGAAAATAAAATCGGTTGGGGNCAATTTGAGCATTTCGTGGTTATAAGTCGTATGAATTTTCTCTGCCCATTTTTTGCCTTAGGGTTCTGGGAAAGAATGTAACGGCGGGAATTGCCCCGATACAAGTTTATTCCAGGACTACGTTAATATGATAACGTAGCTAGAGATGTTTAAGTTCGATTCATATTCTCTCCTTTTTTCTTCTCAATATACATGTTTAAAAGATGTCTATGCTGGCTTAGTTTGGCAAAGAGTTTTATGTTAGGTTCGCACTTACAATGCCGAATGAGCTGCATTCTAGCGATAAATTTGGGCTTGGGCAACCATTTGTGCTAGAAAGTAAAATCGGTTGGGGGTAAGTAAGAATATTAAGGTATGTAAAACAATAGATGGTGGATTATGATACATAGTTATACTTAAGACAAGGTAATTAAAAATAGGTGTTTTGAAGCAAATGAGGGTAGAAACAAAAAAAACATGCACGACATTATGCTGTGGAAGATTTAAAATAAAGAAGGGGTAGACCCCAAGCCAAAGGTGAGAAAAAAATTTATGCAAAATATAATTAAGACCTCACACACAACGCTCAATAAAAGTGAATGAAGAATGATGATTCATAAATCCAATCCTTGTAGTTGTGATTATGCTAATGATGATGGCGTTGTATTCAAGCTTCTTTCTTTTTATACACAGTGCAATTTTATTAAAGTTTGATATTAATGCTTTTACGCAGAGGCTGTGGTAGAATCGAATGTTTCCACTGCTATTGAACCCCTTCTGATAAATGCCATTCGAGGAGAAAAAGTTGAACGACCTCCTGTCTGGCTAATGAGGCAAGCAGGGAGGTACATGAAGGCATGTTCAATGATAATTTCTTTCAAGTTCAATGGTCTATTTCATATATTTCAAACAATATAATATATATATATATATATACATCTCATCATTTTTTTGTCTCAACATATTTTTGTCTTTTTTTTTTTGTAAATTTTGAAAGAACTTCTGTGTCAATTTTCTGAGATAGTAATTGAAGTTTGCCACACCACACCAATAAAAAATTGCGTGTATGAGACACCAAAACTCATCGAATTTAGCGTACTGTGCCAATAAAGGTGCTTAGTAAATTTGTGTGGGGAGTTTTGTGTGCGAGATGAATTAAATCTTTTCGAAAGTGTGTTTACAATTGCTTAAAATTACATAAGTATCTTGCACACAAGTGGCTTGGACATAGTCTTCCTCTTGTTTCTTTACCATCATTGTGAGATTTTCATGAGTGAGTGAAACAAAGGGAGATAATGAGCTAGGAGGAAAAAAAATGAGTGGGAAGGTTGGATAGAGGTGAACTTATGCGGGTGGTGAGAGAAGAAAATCATAGGATGGAGATTGAAGCATTTAAGGCAAGATTTTAATTTTTATTTTTTCTACTATGATTATGGAGATAGTAGACAACCATTTTAAGGTACCGATGAATTCTTACTTTTATTAGGTGAATGAGATGGATAATTCCACATGTGGTCATCGCTTCATTAAAAAAGAAAATTTGAGCCAAATGACTCATATTTTTGTCTAAGAAGTTGCTTCTTTGGGATACATTTTAAAAAACAGATAGGGGCCTCTTTACTTTTAAGCGAGGTTAGGATAATGGTTGGGGGTGGCATTTGCTGTCCCTACACATAAAAAATATGTATTTGTGTGTGTATGTGTGTGTATTTTTTTATATTTAATAAAATTTTTAATATTCCTTTTTTTTGTTTTAAGCCCATTATCTTTTAAAGTTTGTGTATAATAATAAATATTTTTATATACAATCATTTTATTATTTATAAATATATATTTGGAATATATGGTTCATGTTTGCATTCCCTCCTTAATTTCCACCTCCCTCACCTTTGCATGTTTGTGCAGACCATTTCCTTATGTCACAGTTCAATCAGCAAGGGCCCTATCTAGACCTTTTCTGCATTCTGGATGAACCATAACTGTCCATTCAATGAATTTTGTGTCATATAAGGATTCTTTTAAATAAAGTGGGTATTCTAAGTTGATTTTTCGCTAAATTGCGGTCGTCTTTTGCCATTGTCAGCACATTTCATTAGGTGATTTTTGGATCACATATGAAAATCATCAGACACGTTATAAACGACAATAATTTATTTTCCTACTGGTAGGAATTAAGCTATGTTGGCATGAATTCAAACTATACCTCCACATTATTTTTTTTTTTTTGTAATTTTGAGTAGCTAGACATCAGTCAATGGGGCCTAATATGGTGCTTGAAAATGCTGATGAGCTTTTAGGCGTGTCCTTAGCTCTTATATGGTTAGACCATTTAGGCCAACACTTATTAAAGCTAGCCCATCAAATATTTGGAGGGTTTGTTTCATAGGTTTGTGGGCTAGTTCAACTCAAGTAATGTCTCTAATGATAAAATTCTAATTGTGGTTAATTTTGTTTCATAAATTTGGTTTTTCTTACAGTACAAGTTAAACATTTTCTTTCTCACTCTTGCTTGGGCACTCTTCAGGAGTATTGTCGTTCAAAACTAATGATGTAGTTTTTTTTGGCTATTCAACACTTTAATGCTTGGCAGAGCTACCAAATGATATGTGAAAAGTACCCTTCATTTCGTGAGAGATCAGAAAATGTTGATCTTGTTGTTGAAATTTCTTTACAACCATGGAAGGTTTTCAAGCCTGATGGGGTATGTATCTTTTTTTTTTCAAAGCATCTTGTTCTGCAGTTTTATTTTCTCTCTCCTAAATCTTTTTCATAACTTAACTGANTTTACCTTGTGAATGGTATGAAATTGTATGAAGATGATCTAATTTATAGTTCTTTTAGGATGCTTGTGTTCAATGACATCTTTTTTTTATGTAGATAATCACATCATATTGTGCACCTCTTGATGTTTACATTTATTGTTTGACTTTGGATTTTTTCTTAAAAAAATGAGATAATTACATACAAAGCATTCGAAATATTGTTATTTACAAATCAACCACCCAGGTGATTTTTTTGAACTACCGAACTGATGTATTTACACACGCCACGATTAAAAGATTGAGAATTTGATAAAAATAAAAGTTATGGGTTGGGATTTTACGATGAAGTTTAATATTTGATTGAAAATTTTGAAATATATAGATGACCAAGAGTAATTGATTTATAGTTAACAAGTTTTTTGGGTGGTCTGTATGTAATTGCCCCAAAAAATACTGTCTGCCATTGATATGCAATCCGCTTAGTTTAGAATCCAAAATATATAATTGTGGTGCTTTTTAAAAATTTTAATTATTAAACTTTAATTTAAGCTTATTGTTGACATGCAAAAATTATAAACACGTATGCATGCGCAAGAATTTAATACAAATGATGTCTTGATGTTTAAGAATTCAGCTTCAATCTATTTAAAGGGTTTCAAAATCTTTCGCACTTAAGTACCTAACATCGTTGTTAATGCTTTATATCTTGGAATATCCTCCGGGAAGATGGGATTCAAGAGGTGGCTCCCACCATATACAACTTTATCCCATCGAGGATTCAAGAGCTGAATCCCATGGAATAACACGTTTTTCCGTATGTCACTTAGGCTTCGTTTGGGGCAGATTATCCATTGCGGCGACGTTTTGAAAACACCGCCTTACCGTTTGGAAACTGCGTTTGAGCATCTTATCGGAAAAGACAGTTGGTTTTTTACACTAAATGCTGAACACGAGTCGAACCATGCGATCCGCTTTTCTAGATAAGTGACATATCTGGATAAGTACAAGCTGCCCCAAACACACCTTAGTTCATATATTTTGGCTGGTGTAATGCTCTAATACTATTTGTGACAACAAGAACTCTCTCCCATCAAGTTATTATCTGCTTTGGCCTAGTGGCCTTGTGGTTTTTCCTCGATGGTGTAACTTTTCAAGAGGTCACCCATCTCAGGAGTGCTCCAAGATGAGCATGCATAGCTTTGGAGTTTCTAATGAAATTCCATCGTTATAACAAAAGGTACCTCAATATTTAGGAGTTCAGCTTAAATCTACTTAAAAGTGTTTGCACTAAAGGTTTCTACATGAAAACTTGAAAGAAAAAAAATCACGGGTTCTAGCTTAGTTGAAATAGTTATATTATTCAGATGTATATTATAATAATTTTTTCTACCCTTAAACAACATAATATAATATCACAAAAATGATAGAAAATATTAGAGGTGGTAGATCAACGACAAAGGCTATGTGGCGGTGAAAATGATTCATTGTTAATAATGGTGGTTGTTGCCAAGTAATAGTAATCCAACCAAATTGGTAGGGATACTCAGACAATGGTGATCTAATGATGATGATTTGACAATGGAGGGCTAACGATTGCAATGACATCAGCTGAGCACCGATGTTCTGACGACAACTATGATAATAGGCACACAATGGTGGTGGTGATAGGGTGTCTACCACAAGACTGTGTTCTAATTTATAATAGGTGAAAGTAGTATGACGATAGTGAGGACCGGAAAGAGTGATCTGGTGAAGCTGACATTAGACTAGAAATGACTGTGACAGGTGTGACATGACAGGGCAATAGTGGTATGCAACTACAACTGTGGTCTAGTGACATTGGTTTAGTGATGGTAATACAATAATGATAATGGCAGTGGTATAGTGATTCAGTAGCAGGGCCTTTTGCTAAATACCATCAATCTGATGATTACACAGGGGGTCTAGTAGTATCGGTTAGGTGATAGTGGGGTTGAGGGAGGTTAGGTGACAATGATGGTAGTAGCACCATTAGTCATACAATGGTGTTTCGATAATAACAGTGTATCGTGCTGATGTTGGTGGTCGAGCAACGGTAATCTATCATAACGGTGTTCAAGAGACGATGATCTGATAATATCAATGGTATACCACAACATTGGCGGATATTGGGCTTTGTTGATTGACATAGTGACAAAAGAAGATGATTCAACGATGATACTAATGTTTCATTGATGATGGCTTTTCGTTGATGATGTCAACCCAATGACGATGTTCTGATGGGGGCATCAATGGCTTGGAATTAGTCTGGTGATGGTGGTCTTTTGGAGATGGTGGTGTAGTGTCCACTATTTGGAAGGGTGGCAATGGCTCAACGTTGGTCGTGTGATTGTGGGCCACTGGTAGGGGCAACAACTCCCAATGGTGGTTCGGGGGAGGTGGAGCTCATTAATTCTTAAGAGCTCGAACTCCCTTCAGTCTTTTCATTCCAGTTTAGTCCCCCCAGAAAGAGAGTGAGTGTCTATTTATAGATTTGAGGAGATACAACCCACAAATGTTGCATGAATTTGAACCACTCCATCAGGCGATCATAAGTGATTCTCTTAATTGGTTGATGTTTTATGAGTATTTGTGTGTTGTAATGATGTCAAAACTATGTTATCATATGTTTGTTGGATTCATCTCGTTAAGACCCTCAATTGACTATTAGCTTGCCCTCAAATTAAATGCCCAATAATATGTTTCTAGACTTTTATTATTGCTGTAAAATATATTTAAAATATGTTTCAAAATGAGTGCAGCATCTGGGGGGCTCACTTAGGCTCAGATTAGGTCATTTTTTATGTCATTTAGTTTTCTTTTAATCATAAATTAAATTGTGGACATTTAAAAATCTAAATTTTGAAGCTTATGCTCCAAGTGTGTGTCCAGATTTATGTAGATCAATATAATTGTTTTAAAGATATATAATAAATAAATAATCAAATTATATATATATATATATATCATAAAATTTTAAAGTAAATTACTTTACTTTAATTTTCTTTTAGGCTACTTGTATCCTATGTCATTATCTTTCTACTGAAAGTCATCTTATAATGTTGACCAAGTAATGCCAAAAAATGATGTGTAATCTGTTTTATTTTAAATTTAGAATAAAAGTGTAACTTGATATACATTCTTACGTAAATATAAAGGAAAAAGCTACATTTTATTAATATATTTTTCATATCAAGAATGTAATATATTTTACTGATATATTTTTAATATTAAGGATATAATATATTTTGCCGCCAGACCATTTAACATTGCACTTTTGCTAGTAACATTGCTGCTCTCCTTACTTCCATTAAGTGTGTCATAGAAATTGTAGTGAAAGGAACTCTGTGCTAAAGCCAATGACAAGNTCATTCTTGTATTTACTTAGACAAGCCCATACCATTTAACATTGCACTTTTGCTAGTAACATTGCTTCTCTCCTTACTTCCATTAAGTGTGTCATAGAAATTGTAGTGAAAGGAACTCTGTGCTAAAGCCAATGACAAGTGCTTTAGGAAGTGAGACAAGGGTGACAAAATAAGTTATGAAACATAACTGTTAATATCATCAGCAAGAATTAAGCCTGGAGCGTTTTTCTTTTTTGTTGTCTGATACTTGCTCCATTGTCATGTGAACTAAATGAAACTGTTCACCTCTGGCTAGAGGCTTTTCTAGGACTTCTTCTGCTTTTGATGGATTAGTTCTTTTATTCTAGGATTGAGTGGACATTTTAATTTGATAAGTGCTAGGTTGGATTACTTATATGAATAATATGAATAAGATATTTGCATTTCTATCCATTTGGTCTTGATTGGAAAAAGCCCTTTTATATAGGTAAGTTTTGGGCAAGTTATATTTAGTTTCATTTCTATTTCATTTTTTTCAAAAAATTATGTATATTAAGCTCTTGCAGTAAAATATATTGCCTCTAAGTTTTCTTGGTATTGAACATATGACTTATGGAAGGTGAATTGATTCCTTTCAAGATTAAATATATTTCATTTGGCTTGAAAGTTATATGCATTGTCATTAACCACAAAGTCTTGTGGTCTAACGCCTAACAAATATGGGTGTGTGACCGTGTTAAGAAATTGAAGTTGCTGGAAAGGTTCAGAAAAAGTAATATTTATGTTAACATTTGCATGTTATGTTTGTTGGCATCTTTTTTTATTCATTTTGATGATAAATTTTCTTATAATGCCCAAAGTGCTTTCTTTCAATCTTCCAGACTAGCCTCGGCCACCCCTTTGGAATGAAGGCCTAGTGTCGTGACACTAAGGAGTAGCGCCACAATGCTAGGAGAAACATTATTACCTACTGGGTGGCAATATGCTTGTAACAATTAGTATACAAGAATTTAAGAAAGCGCAGCAATCCTGTCGCCTGGTGCCAGGGCGTCAGACTAGTGAATTAATAGACATGGGTGTCTCATACATTACATACATGAGTTTAACCATGGTTTAATTGGTCATGGGCTTGCGTTGCGGCACCAGTACAAACCCACCTTGGTGGTGCACTAATTAGGTCCATGTGAGCATTTTGTAACTGGTGGAAATCAGCTCATTAGCTTACACAATTTGATATGGTCAAGGACTACCTCCGTTGCACTGCCTACCCTGAGTCATGACACCTTGACCTTTGTAAATAGAGAATGTTTTTGAACAAATTTTTCTTTGATCATTGAGTTAAGTCTTAGAAATTTCTTTGCCATCCTTTCCCAATAGACCAAAGCAGATGAATCTAAGGGGATCAAGAGAAAATTGTCCATTGTTTGGTGGATATGAAGCTCATTATTTTGTCAGCACAAAAGCACATGCCATTGACGGGACTTTTTTATATGCTTAATTTTATATATTCGATATAGTCACAATAATATAAACATAAGTATACGTATCGCTCAAGCAATATAGGACTTTCTGATTAAGCCTCGAATATCGATCCCATGAGGAAGCGAGGAAAGACGTCCTAGTAAAATTACAGTTTACTACTATTAGTCCTTAGTTTGGAATGTCAATTAAAATCGTGTTTTATCTAGCAACCACTCCTAAATGCGAATTTTAAATATAAGGATAGTAACTATTCCTAAATGTAAATATTAAATTCTAAAGATAACCCTTTTTGGATGAGTTGGTTTGGAGAATTTTAAGATTTTCAGAACTACTATTCTTATGTAGTGAGTTGGATAATGTACAGGAATAAGATACATTAGAAATTGTATGTGTCAAACAGGAGCAATTTTAATTCTCTACCTTGATTCAGTGTTATAGAAAATCATTGGCTAATCTCAAGTTTAGTCCCTAAATCCGTGGCTAGGCTAAGAGGATACTGGCTCCCACACCAGAGCTCCCAATTCCCTTCCCTTAAAGGATAACTCTCGCTTTAGTTCTCTAAACACTAAGACCGAATTAGCGATTTTAGTCTGTCACCCTAAAATCTCTAATTCTACGCCCATCAAAGTATATTTCTCTATTTATTTGCATCCAACCCCCATGAACTTCACCATCCATGGAATTTGAATGTGGTTCCACTTTGTTGAGCATTACACCGCCCTCTCGAGTCTTAATGCAATTACAATGAATTTTAACACTACAACAGGTCTTTATTGTAATGTAAATGAAGTGCAAGTGAAAACCATCACATTTATAATTAGAATTTTTTCAAGCATGCATCCCAAAATCCAAAACATGAATCCTACTCATTGTAAAAGAAAAGTAAAAGGAAAATAATGGCATATATTTCTCATGCCACTATTTCTTAAGAAGAAGAAAGAGTAAGAGAAACACATCACAAAGCACGAAGAAAACACAACAAAAAAACTTCATTACATCAAAGAAAATCCATTAGATAAGTGTTTACAAAATCATAAGATAATGAAGAACACAATACTTAGCTTTTTCCCTTTGAAAGAAAGATGAAAATCTCTCCCACAAAGTCTCTCGCTGATCCATGTAATGCTAGAACATTCTCTTACAAATTCTCTCAAAATCCCCTCACCAATCTCTCCAAAAAAGATAAAAATCTATATTTCTACTTTTATTTTAAGATCACTAAATATTCTCCATATTTTCTCACTCACACACACCCTCACACACACACACACACATGCATATGAGAGGTGTCAAGCCCTATTTTTTAAAGAGACAAAAATTCCCTTTTTTTTTCAAGAGACAAATCTATTCATCCTAAAAACATGTCTCTTCATTCAAGAGCCTTATCCAAGTGTCTAGATTCATTTAATTGCTTCATGGGGTGTTTGAATCACTTGGGAGCCTTCTAGAACATAAAAACTGCCAAAAATTGATCCATGACTGTCATGGGCGCTGTCAGCGCAGTTTTGGGCACTGTCGGCACCATTTTCACATAATTTTTTGCTCTTTAGCACTACTGGCGCCAGCTCTGGCACTGTCAGTGCCCACCCTTTGTAGCTCAACCATTTTGCTTCATTTGACTCTGTTTTAGCTCCGGGTTGCCCTATTTCAGTTGCGTTGCGTTCCTAACAGATAAACCTACAAAATAAACATAAAAATAACCTTTTTTTTAGGTGTATTTTCATTCAAAAATGTGTGAGAAGTGTAAATGGGATTAATCATAGAAATTCATATCGAAATGTGCGAGGACAAAATTTTCTTTCTCCTCGCCTTTGCTTCAAATAATGGGATATTCTTTATCTTCCTCCATATCTAATATGATAAGGTCTATAGGAAAGATAAATTTATACACTTTAATAAGCACATCTTTTATAACCCCTTTTAAATAAATGATAGATCGATCAACTAACTGAAGGGTTATAGTAGTGGGAGAAATATCGGCTAAACCTAACCTTTTAAATATAGATAGAGGCATCACATTAATTCTCGATCCTAAATCACATAGAGCTTTTCCACAATAATCTTTCTCCAAATACACAAAGAATTGTTAAGCTAGAATAATCTTTAAGTTTCTCAGTATGCTTTTTCTGAAATATAGCACTGCATTCATGACTTAGTGCAACCTTCATAAATTTTGTGTAACTTGGCATTTGTTCTAAAGCTTCAACAAAATGAATATTTATCGTTAACTTCTTAAGTACGTCCATGAACTTTGAAAATTGTTTATCCAACTCATGTTGTTTAAATCTTTGAGGAAATGGAGGTGGTGGTCTTTCTAAATTAATTTTAGTTGGGGATATTGATTTTTCTAGATCCTTGGAAACATGTTCTTCGGGTCTTTTATTTTTCTTTGTTTTTCTCACAACTCCTTTCTCTTTTCTGATCACATCCTCTATCTCTCTTCCACTTATTAATTGGAAAACTTCTATTCGTTGATTATTTTTCTCTTTAGGGTTGATCTCAGTGTTGTTAGGAAGTGTTCCTTGGGGTATATTGCAAAGTGAGTTACAAATTTGTCCAAGTTGATTCTCTATGTTTCTACTTGCAACATGTTGACTTTGCTACTAGTTTCCCATTTGCAATGTCACTTCTTCTGTAGACAACTTCTTATCCTCAAATTATTGATCATTGTAGAGTACGGTGAAGATAAATGTCTATAATTTGTGTTCCCTTGATTATTCCAACTTCCATTAGGATTTGCATGATTATTTTCCCATGGCTGGTTTCCACTCCAAGTAGTGTGATACCAGTTAAAATTAGGATGGTTCTTCCAACCTGGGTTGTAAAAGTTTGAATACAAGTTATTTATGGTATTTAAAGTCTCATATGATAAGTTAGAATCAATCATATGCCCTAATGAACTTTCTTCACTTATTGGAGTAAATTGAGGTTGGTTCATTCTAAATTGGTCCAACTTTCTTGATATTGTAGCAACCTGAAATGCAAGAATTGTAATCACATCTGTATCATGAACACTGGATATATTTTTAGGATTTACCCTTGTAGAGGGCCATTGAAATTCATTTTTAGCCATTTATTTCAATTAACGCATATGCCTCATCAAATGATTTTTACATTAATGATCCACCAGCAACAACGTCAATTATAAACCCAAGGGATTCTAATAATCCATAATAAAAAGTTTAAATGATTAACCAATTGGGCAGAGCATGGAGTGGACACTTTCTTAGGAGTTCCTTAAATCTTTCTCAGGCTTCATATATTGATTCCCCTTCAACTGACAAAAATGAGATAATATCGTTTCTAAGTTTAGTAATCCTTGAAGGTGGAAAATACTTAGCTAGGAATTTCTGAGTTAACTCTTCCCAATTTTTAATAGAGTCGGGTGCTAATGAGTATAACCACATTTTTGCCTTATCCCTTAGTGAGAAATAAAAAAGCCTTAGTCTAACAACATCGTCTTACATGCCGTTATAACCAAATTTAGAACAAAATTCTAGAAAACTGGATAAGTGTAAATAGGGATCCTCCAAAGGAGTTCCCCCAAACTGGTTGTTCTGCACCAGTTAGATAATATCTGGATTTATTTCAAATGAGTCAGCTTCTACTATAGGGGTTTATATACTTGAGTGAATTTCTTCTGTCGTAGGATTTATATAATCCCTCAAAGATTTATGATGATTTTTAAGTTATTATTTTGAATGTTTTTCATTTTCATTTCTAGTTCTTCAAGTCCTTTTTATTTTTTGATTTTTTTCTTTTTTCTAACTCAGGATCATAAGGCACAAGTCCTGCGGATCATTTATTTCGCATACGCAACACAACAAACAATACATTAACAATTAAATGAATAAAACAAAAGATATATTCAACACAACAAAATATTTTCACAAACACCTTGTTTTTGACATAAATAGTTTTTCACAACACATTTTCATACAAAAAAAACACTTTTCACACAAAAATAGTTTTTACGACACTACAGTTTTCCAAGTCTAAGCCTAATTACTTCAACTAAAATTCTCCTAAAGTACTTACCAAAGCTTCCTCAGCAAGGGCGCAAAAAAAATTGATGAGAATTTTTTATATTCTTAATTTTATATATTCTATAAAGTCAAAATGATATAAACCCAAGTATACGTATCGCTCAAGTAATATAGGACTTTTTGATTAAGCCCTGAATATCGATCCCATGAGGAAGCTAGGAAATATGTCCTTAGTCAAATTCCAATTTACTACTATTAGTCCTTAGTTTGGAATGTCAAATAAAATGTTGTTTTATCTAGCAACTACTCCTAAATGTGAATTTTAAATATAAGGATAGTAACTATTTCTAAATGTAAATATTAAATTGTAAAGATAACCCTTTTTGGATGAGTTGTTTTGGAGAATTTTAAGATTTTCAAAACTACTATTCTTATGTAGTGAATTGGATAATGTAAAAGAATGAGATACATTAAATATTGTATGTGCCAAATAGGAGCAATTTTAATTTTCTACCCTGATTCAGTGTTATAGAAAATCATTGGCTAATCTCAGGTTTAGTCCCTACCGTCAGTTTTAATTCTCTACCCTCATACAGTGTTATAGAAAATCATTGGCTAATCCCAGGTTTAGTCCCTAAATCTGTGGCTAGGCCTGATTTAGTGTTATAGAAAATCATTGGCTAATCTCAGGTTTAGTCCCTAAATCCATGGCTAGGCTAGGAGGATACTGGCTCTCACTCTACTGGCTCCCACTCCAGAGCTCCCACTTCCGTTTCTATGAAAGCTAACTCTTGCTTTAGTTCTGTAAACACTAAGACCAAATTGGGGATTTTAGTCTATCACCCTAAAATATCCAATTTTGCGCCCAATAAAGTATATTTTCCTATTTATTTGCATCCAACCCCCATGAACTTCACCATCCATGGAATTTGAATGTGGTTCCACTTTGTTGAGCATTACACTGCCATCTCGGGTCTTAATGCAATTACAATGAATTTTAACACTACAACTGGCCTTTATTGTAATGTAAATGAAGTGCAAGTAAAAATCATCACATTTATAATTAAAACTTCTTCAAGCATGCATTCCAAAATCCAAAACATGAATCCTACACAATGTAAAAAAAAATAAAAGGAAAATAATGACATAATTCTCTCATGTCACTATTTCCTAAAAAGAAGAAAGAGTAAGAGAAACACATCACAAAGCACGAAGAAAACACAACAAAAAAACTTCATTACATCAAAGCAAATCCACTAGATAAGTGTTTAAAAAATCATAAGATAATGAAGAACACAATACTTAGATTTTCCCTTTAAAAGAAAGAAGAAAATCTCTCCCACAAAGTCTCCCGCCGATCCATACAATGCCCCTTGAAAAAAAGATGAAAATCTCTCCCATAAAGTCTCCCGCCGATCCATGCAATGCCAGAAAATTCCCTTACAAATTTTATCATAATCCCCTCACCAATCTCTCCAAAAAAGGTAGAAAAATATATTTCTACTTCTATTCTAAGATCACTAAACATTCTCCATATTTTTTCACCTACACAAACCCTCACACACACACACACACATGCATATGAGAGGTGTCAAGCCCCCTTTTTTAAATAGACACAAATTCCCTCCTTTTTTCCAAGAGACAAATCTATTCATCTAAAAGACATGTCTCTTCATTCAAGAGCCTTATCCAAGTTTCTAGATTCATTGAATTGTTTCATGAGGTGTTTGAATCACTTGGGAGCCTTTTAGAACATAAAAAACCACCAAAAATCGATACATGGCCGTCTCAGGCGTTGTTGGTTCTGTTTTGGGTGCTGTGGGCGTCGTTTTATCGTCATTTTCTTTTGGCTCCGTTTTAGCTCTGTTTAGCCCCATTTCAGTTGTGTTGTGTTCCTAACAAATAGACCTACAAAATAAGCCTAAAAAAATTTTCTTTAAAGTGTATTTTCATTCAAAAATGTGTGATAAGTGTAAATGAGATTAAGCATAGAAAGTCATATCGAAATGTGTGAGGACAAAATTTTCTTTCTTGCTCGTTTTTGCTCCAAATTGCATCATTTTTGCATCTTTTTCTCCAAACCACTATTTCTTGTCCCTGGAATAAAAAATTTGCAAAACACCTTCCTTTAGAGTGTAATATCATTAAAAATCATTGAAATCAGGCATTAAAATCATATGAAAATTTAAACATTTTTTTGGCATATCAACCATGTATGAGGACACCTTTAGAAGTCATAAGCTTAAGTCATAAGCTTATGCCATAATATGGGTTTTCAATTTTGGGAAATTTGGTAGAGAAAAAACTTATAAACTGTAGTTGGGCTCAATTCTTTTCCAAGCTTGACTCAGCGGCTGTCCTTGTGGTCTTTGAATTCATGTCCAATGTCCAGAAACACATGGATTATTGGGCTTTTTTAAGGGGAAATTAGGTATTCTTTGATCGCTCCACCATCAATTTGGTATACGACTTGATCAGATACGCCACTAATGATTATACCTAATTCTTGCATAATGAGCCCAACTTTCATGCAGTTTTGCATTCTTTCATGCATGTGAACTCCCATGCTCAGTGGAAATGAGAAGCAAAACTTCTTAATTTCCTCACTTGTACCCTCACCCTTGAATCCAAAGCTTGACATATATTCATTTCCATTAGGGTCTTATCAAGCTCACTTGTGAGCGATGTGACCTGAGAGCACACATCGCTAGATTATGTGATCCAGAAAGAGCTTCGATTAAAGTTGACTAGATTATTATAAGCTCAATCCTCTATGTAGCTGGTGATAGTATGCCCGTCAAGATTAGGCACTCAACATTGATTTATGCACTTTGCAAGATATTCAGTGTTAAGGAAGAAAACAAAGAGGGGTGGATCTCCGATAATGGTGCTATCACATAAAGATAGCATCCAATCCTTTAAGGGCTCTAAGGAAACACCTTCTCTCTTTCTACAACATATTCTTGTCACCCCTGCTTCATGGTTCAATAGATCCAAGATCATCAGAGGTCCATCACCACGCTCAATAAACAAGTTAATAATTTATAGTATCAACACAATCATTTGTTTTCCTAGAAATCTCAAAAGTTTGACTGGCAAGCCCATGTATTTGGGCAATACTTTGATGGAGATCTACGTAGTTGCCTTGTTCTTCCTTCGTACACATTTTTTTTGGAGACTGTGCTAAACGAAATAGCAAATAGGTGATGAAAAAGATGATGATAATGGCATAGATGGTATGAAGTGGAGTAATAGGTTTCCCATTTCACTCATTTCATTTTTATTCCTTACCAATGTATTTCTTCTATTTAGAGACTGGTTTTATTTAATTTTTCTTTCAAAATCTATCTATGAACTTCTTTATTTCAATGGAAATCCCACTTTTTCACTTTAATCTAAATGTTTTAGCTTTTCTAAATTATTTTAGAATGTGCCCAAATACTTTTAATGTGTGTTAAAAATGCCAATATTTGGTTTTGCATTGTGGCGCCAAAAAGTAGAGCCTAGGTCCCTTAGAGCCAGCATCACAACCTTGCTTTATAATTTTGTTGACCTCACTTTTGGTTGAGGTATAATTCTTCCTTTTTAGTACCCTAGGGTCTAGCCACAGGACTTTCCTGTTGACTACTCTTAGAGGACCAGAAAATAAACCCTCACCATTAGAAATTCTACACTCTTCTTTGCTCAACTTGAAGTTCCACATGTTGATCCTGACCTCTAGCACTTAATAGGTGGGGTCAGTATGGAGGAGCTCAAGGGGAGTCTCCTATAGGATGGTCAAACCTTAGGACTAACCCTGGGTGGTCTATTTTTGTTTAGGCTAGCCTGCAGACACCTTCTCACATACCCAAAAACCCTAAGACCCCTTTAGTTTGGTCTCCTGACTCCTTTTCGGAAGTTCATGAGAATGGACACAAACCCCTAGTCCTTGTCTAAGAGGGTTAGGACCAACATATTGAACATCCAATTTGAGTCCTCATATGGATCCTATTGTTTGGCAAGGCTTCATGACTTACTTGCCCATTATAGCCCATATGATGATTTTCCTCCCCATCATCCCTTTAATCAAAACCATTCCCTAAGTTTTAAATCCATAATCAAATAATTCCAAATAAAGCATCATGACAAACATCACCAAAATATCTCATAAAATTTAAAATCTTTTTTTATGCAAATTGACCAAGCTAAGGACAAGCCATGAAGCTATTCCCAAGCCATAGGTGAGCCATGAGAGCCATGCCACATCACCATGCTATTAATGGCAAGGGGAAAAACCACTTTAAAATATCCTTAAGATTGTCTTTAACACACTTCATGAAACACCCAAACCTCATGCTTATTGAAAATCACTTGGATAGGGACCTCACCATGCTAAACCAGTTGAGCATCTGATTTCCCTCAGCATCCAAACCCTCATCGGTGAGTGAAAACAAACCCATACCATGAATTGACCCAATTTGACCCAAAATAGCTCTTCCCCCATTCCATTTAAATTCAATGATTTTACGCATGGCCAACCCCAGTTGACTTCACCAAAACCAAGCCTTGACCTCCCTGAGTCAGATGATGACCTGAGTCTGGCCAGCCGGTCACGTTGGCTGCCGAAAAACCCAAATCCAAAAGCTCTCCCTTGACTAAAACCAAAAATTAAACCCATCCAAGCTGTCTCATAACAATTTTATTATTGCACATTTCTGCTCTCCACACCAGAAACCAGAGCCACTCAATGGCTGGCCTAATTGCAGCCACCAAGCCCCTCTATTTAAACACACCCTCCACGACCAAGGGGGCAGAGCTTGAAATTCCTTAGGGAGACTTTGCCAAATTGCTCTTAGAGCTTCTTCAAGACCTCTTGAGTTTAACCCAACCATCCTCAAGCCCTCTAACCCACTACTTGAGCTCAATTTTGGAGCTAAAAATCAAGCCCAAAATAGGACACCCCTCTAGACGCCACCAAATCCAAATTAATTGCACCCACACCATCTCCTGAGTGAGAGAGGAAGATCCCTCACAAAAGACCCATCACCAGACCACCCTAGGGTGGATTTCGATTGAACCCCTAAATTGGCCTTGATTGATTTCATACCTAAGCATTTCACCATGGCTTGAGGCTTCTTTTAAGAACTCTTTGGACTCAAGGAAAGCTTTTGGAAGCACCCAATCGGGGCCACACCTCTTGGGCAATGGTGTTCAACCCTAACCATAAACTGAGCTTCATTTGATTCTCCATTCTCATAGACTCAATTTAAGGCTTGATTAACCTTATGAATATGTTCTCCTAGTCAAGACAAGTGATAGGAACAAACCTCACTTAACTTGGTTAAGTATTGAGTGAGATATTAAGGCTAGAAGTTGGACGGTTCACGATTTGGGGGACCTGTGGACAATGACAGAGAGCTGATCGCGTGTGTATCGAATGGATGACTGAGATTGCGTTGGATAAAGTCTCGGTGCATGTATAGTGGGCTAAATCAGCTGGTGACACCAAACCAGAAGTGGATGCGTGCGCGGTTCAGAGCTGTCTAGGATGCGTTGGTGCTGAGCTGGATAAGTAGATAAATCAGGATTTTCTTGATTGATTTAAATACCAAAACTTAGAAAATTCATATCTTGGTGTAGGAAAATCACAAAAATAAAATAAAAATATCTTATTGCTCAGTGAATAGAGGAGAACAATGTGAAAATGGTTTCAGGCTCATTTGATGCATGTATGCTTTTTAATTAATTAAATGATGTTTTTATTATTTGGATTTTCTATTTGCATAGACATTTCACCATGGCATGGGACCATGGGGCATTTGATGTCTCTGTTGTTAGGTATCTCTCCTGATTTTTTCAAGGTCAGAGGACATTTCTAACTAGAGATATCTAATTTGCAAGTTAATGGTCCCTATTTTGGTATAAAAATTATATTAATTAAAATACTCATCAGAAAAATATGAAATTTATTTTGGTAGGTTCATTGTGGTCAGAAGACCCTAGAAAAATATAAACTTGATTTAACTTAATAAAAATAACCCTAATTGTCGCCACCCCTAAAAATCAATAAAAATTAATTTGGAGTAATTATAAATGTAAACAACTTAAAATTCATTCTCCACTATAATTTAACATTAGAGAAGTTCCCCATAAAAATTTCAAGACAATGAGAGTTAATTTGACTACTCAAATGAATTAATTAAGTGAAATTGCATTTTTGGCACTAAAATAATTATAATGATTAAAATATAACTAAAAAAATCACCAAATTGGTCTTGGAAGCTCCTTATGACCAGAGGATTCTATGAAAAATGAAATTAGAATTAAAATAAATAATTCATTTTTCAGCTATTTTTTGAGCATTTAAATAATTAAAAAATTAATTAAAAATTATAAAAATTGCAAAATTGTAAAAACACACTAAAATATCACATTAGACTTTTGAATCACTTGAGACTAATTAAAATAATTTTCCTAATTTTCTAAGTCAAAATATTAATTTTTAAAGGCTCAAAATGAAATTTCTTCAATTTCCCAGTAAAAAAAATATGAAATTTATTTCTTTGGGTTTCCTAAACTTAGAGAGATTTAATAAAAATATAAAACTTAATTTTCTACTATGATAATATTTTATATTTAATTAATTCTAAAAAAACAAATAATTATAATCTTTAAATTAAACCTCTAAAAATCATGAAAATTGGTCCAATTGGTACTATGACCTAGGTAAACCTCCATTAATTTTCTCAAGTACAACATTTTTGTTTTGGTTGAGTTATTAAGTTTTAATTAAAAGTCTTTATTTTTGCATTAAAAATAATTATAAAATTAAATAAATTCAGAAAAATCACATTTTCTCCTTTAATGTTTTAATTAGCCCATGAGTGAGGTAACATAAAATTTTTAAGTCATTTGACTACAATTTAATGAATTATAGGGTGTTAAGGCCTTACGGGGAAAAAGAATAATTTTGGAATTTAAGGCTTAATCAATATTTAGGCTCAATTAAAATGAGAAATGGAAAAAAAATCTTAATTAGTATGTTTTGATGATTTAAATAAGAAAAGGATAAATCATAGCAACCAATCTCATTTTGGTCTTATAAAGGGTAAATTCGTAATTTATTAAAATTAAGAAAATTTGGAAGAATATTTAAATAGGAAAGACATTAAGGTGAAGGGTTCAATTTTGGAAGATCATAACTTACTGATTTAAAACCCCAATTTATGGTGTATGATTAATGATAATGATTAAGAACATAAACACTTAAAATGATTTTCTTAAAATTACAAATGTACCCATTAAGCTTTTAAGGGCTTAGTAGTGAGTCAAGCTTAATTAATTTTTTTATTTAATGAGATTTAGAAAATAACATATAACTAATTTAAAACCTTTTAAAACACTACAAGCCCATCTTTAAATTCAAAGTGCTAAGTTCTTTAATTATGCCAAATTCCCCCTAATGGTCTTTACCTATATAATTTATAAATAAAACATCAAGTGAATAATTACACCATCCTTAGGGTTGGATTGAACATCATTTCATTGAGCATAAGGGTATGATAAAGATGAGTTATTAAGCAGCCTAATGAGTTTGAATGAACTCGAGACTTTTTCAAGAGATTGTGAGATGCCTGGGGATAAAGATGAGTCCTTTTTCACACCTCTTTGTCTGATCTCCTTAAAAAGTCATATCCTTTGAAATTCTTGAAGATAATATCCTGTGATTTAAATCGAGAATTTTCTTAAGTAACTTTGGTTATCTAAGATGTAATTAACTATAAGGGCTTGCATTTATATGAAACATCTCCAAAACCCAGCTTAATATAAATCCTACTAACTTTTCATTTTAAATAGAAGAATTTATTGGTCAACATAAAAAAAGTAGTTTCACAAACCCAACGGATGACATATAATCTTTAGTTTATTTAATTGAGCCTTACCAGTAAGTAATGTGTTTATCCCTCAGGATGGATACATTTCTTGCGATATTTGGCTTATTTATTTAAACTACTGGGAATATGAGAATGGTTTGGTCTTGCAGTTTCAAAATTTAAAGTATTATTTTTTTCTTCAAATTATATATATATATATATATATANTTATTATGCCATAAACTTAGGTTTTAGTGTTCTTAAAGTTTTAATTTAGCTTAACACTAATTGATTAGGAAAATAACATTTAATTATAAAATTAGTCGTCATACTTGAATTTCTTTCCCACAGCAAAACCCTCTTTTCCTGATGTAGCCTTTTCACTAATTACCTTAAACAATTGTTAACAAACATTGCAATCAATTTAATATAATATGTTTTTGAAATTTCATTTTAATTAATTACAATTAATAACTTAAATAATTTAGTTTAATTTATAATCTTTTTTTTAATAATGTGGTTGCCTTGCCATAGAAAATTCGAACGAAGCAGCAGAGGCTTGGTTGAAATCTTCACCCTACGCATGCAGGATCCCGCGAGCCTCTCTTCCTTCTCAATCACTCGAAACCAGCAACACGAGCATGCCTTCCTCTTTGGCTCAGCACACACCCTTCCTGTATGGCTCGGTCGCGGAAGGCTTCGCATGGCTGAAGAATTGTCGATGGCACAAAAAGGAGAGCTCGGATGAGCAGTTCGAGCCTTCCAGGTACCCAATCAAGCTTCCCTTTCATCTTCCTTCTTTTCTTGGTTGCTCACGACACTCGACAGAGCCGCTCGAGCTCTTCCTCCCTTTGGTTCAATTATGAAAATGTAAGGAAACGATCACAGGTGAGCCGCTTGTCTCTTCCTCCCTTCTTTTTGTTCCTCTGTTTCTCACACTTACTAGATTTTCCTCGCTCTCTTGATCTTTCTCGCTCTCTCTGTCTCTCTCGACTCCTATATAAAGTTTGAATGAGGGGAAAAGAGAGGATAGCCTCGACTTATTCTCCCCGGGGTGGTGGGCGAAACAATCGAACAATGCCTGTGAAACAACTTTTGTTTCTCAAGTGTCGTAACAAATAAATAAATTCATTTTCATCTTTTAAAGATTAATTAAGATTTTTAATTGGTTATTATTAAAATCTTCTAAAAATTTCGTCATCGAAATTTAAAGTACAAGAATATAGTTCATACCTTAATTGAACAGGTGTGAATATATTTCTCTCATTTCTGATTCCTTCTCCCATGTGGATTCTTTTTCAGTCCCGTGCTTTCATAATACACAAACAAAAGAAAATTTTCTACTTCTGAGCTGTTTCACATCATAATTTATGATTCTTTTTGGCTCATCCACAAATGTCAGGTCAGGTTGAACATCTTTGAGGCCTGTCTGCAATATACCTCCACATCAAGGAAATATGAAACACATTATGTACCATATGTATCGGTAATGCAAGCTTGTATGCCACTTTCCCAATCTTCTACACAATTTCATAGCGACCAATATATCGTTGACTCAACTTCCTAGACTTTCCAAACCGCTTAACACTCTTATAGGAGTGACCTTCAGAAAGTAAATTCCCTCAGTTCAAATTTTTCTTGTCGATGCTTAAGATCATAATATTTTCTTTATCTATCTTGGACCGCTCTCAGTAGTCACGAATCGTCCAAATCTTCTCAGTTATTTCATCAACTGAATCAACATAGATTAATTTTCTTTTACCAGTTTCTACCCAACAAAAAGGCGTAATGCATTTTCTTTCCATAAAGGGCTTCATAAGGAGTCATGCCAATACTGGTATGAAAACTGTTATTATAGGCAATTCTATCTGAGGTATGTGTATTTTCCAATTTTAACAAAATTTAACACAAAGCTGAAGTAATTCTTCCAATAATCTGATCATTCTCTCCTATTGATCGTCTGTTTGGGGATGAAAAGTTGTACTGAATGTGAATTGAGGACCCCCAAAGCCTCTTGAATTTTCTTCCACAGTCTGGATGTGAATCTATCATCTCAATCTGAAATAATAAACTTTGGGATTCTATGTAGTCACACAATTTCATCAGCATAATTTCTAGCGAACTTATCCACAGAATCTATTTGTCTAATAGACAAGAAATTTACAGATTTGGTCAGACAATCAAATAATCTCCCATACAAATTCATGAATTTGCTTTGATTTCTGTAGCCTCTTTACAAACTCCATATCAATGTTCTCCCATTTTCACTTTGGTATGGTATTGACAACAGTTGCAACAACTCACTAGATTTTTGTTGTTTCGCTTTATCCATTTGACATGTAGGACACTTTGCTACAAACTCTGCTACATTGCACTCCAACCCTGGCCACCAGAATAAGCTGTTAAGCTCTTGATACATCTTGTTGCTTCCTGGATTTATCGTGTATCCTGGATATTACGCCTAATGCAGGATTTTTTTGCTTAAATTATTGACATAAGGAATACAAATTCCTTTCTTATACCTCAATAACTTTTCCTCACCAATCTCAAATTTCTATCTGACCTGTATTCACGTGGTGTAATATTTTTTGAAACCTTGCATCATATAACAATGCATCACGTCTTCTATCTTTCAAAGCTGATTGAATTAACATCTGATTCAATAGAGCAAATCTTTCATTATTTGACATTACTGCTGATAACTATAATTGCTCCATATATTTAATCAATTATTCTTAATGTGTGATTACCTAGTTAGAACCGCCACTTGTCTTCTTGCTTAGAGCATTGCCACAACATTTGCATTCTTCGGGTGATTTTGGATATTCAAATCATAATCCTTAGTTAGCTCAAGCTATCTCCTTTGCCTCAAATTCAACTCATTTTGGGTGTAAATATACTTTAAACTTTGGTGATCAGTAAATACTTCGCGCATGTCACCATACGAATAATGCATCCATATTTTCAAAGCAAATGCAACTGTTGTTAGCTCCAGATCGTGTCATATAATTCTTCTCATGAGTTTTCTGTTGTCTAGAGGCATAACCAATTACCTTGCCATGTTGCATAAGCACACACCCAAGTCCCCTTAAAGATGCATCACTATAGATCTAAAAGCCTCATGCCCTGAGGGAATAGTCATACTGGAGTTGTCATCAAACACATCTTCAACTTTTGAAATGCATCCTCATAGCGGTCTGTTCGCTCAAATTTCACTGTTTTTTGAGTCAATCTAAATAATGACATTGCAATATGAGAGAACCTCTCAACAAATCTTCTGTAATAATCTGCCAGACCTAGGAAGCTTCGAACTTTCGTAACGGCGGTTGGTCTGGGCCAATCAACTATCGTTTTGAACTTGTTCTAGTTCACTGTAATACCTTCACTGCCAATGATATCCAAAAATGTTATGCTTCTCAACCAAAATTCACACTTTGACAACTTAGCATACAACTGGTTCTCAGTGTTTGCAAAACAGTGTGAAGATGATCTATGTGATAAATCTCATCACTGTAATAGATTAGAATATTGTCGATGAGGAATATCACAAACCTATTCAGAAATGGTTTAAAGATTTTGTTCATTAGGTCCATTGTGGCTGCATACATATTTAAGAAACCAATTGACATTACCATATACTCATAATGCCCGTATCTGGTGCGGAAAGCTGCCTTTGCTATATGATTTTTCTTGATTCTCAATTGGTGAATAATTCCAATAATTTCTGCAACTGACTCTTTAATTCCTGCAGCTCCTTAATTGCCATCCTATAAGGTGCTTTCGCCACTAGTTCTGCTCTTGATATTAAATCGATAGAGAAATATCTCTTCTTTGAGGCAAATTTGACAAATCATCTACGAATACTTCTGGATTATTTTTTACGGCCAATATGTCTTCAACTTCTTTGATTCCTTCGCAATATCTATGATTTGAGCTAAAAGCTTTGACACCTTTTTGCTAATGATTTGCTTGCCTTTAAACTGGATATCATCATAAACATGACTCCTCTATCTTCCCCAAACTAGAATTTTTCTTCTCTAGGGATATTGAATTTGATAATTTTTTTTTGAGAAATCAATAGTTGTGAATTAATTAGATAGTCAATCCATTTCTAGGATCACTTCGAACTCGGTTAGTGGTAGAACTACCAAATTCTCCTTGAAGCTTCTATCACAGATGATTTGATTCACACAACTGCTTTTATAAACAATCATGTGAGGCCCATTAATCAGAAGAATTGGTAAGGCATCATACATTCTGAATGATTCCAATCCTTTATATTTCACAAATTCTTCCGAGATAAACAATTGTGATGCCCCAGTATCAAATAAAGTTCTGACCAGTTTGTTTTGAATAGATACAATACTTCTAATAAGGAGAATATAAATTCTCGCAATATAAATAAAGATTTGACATGTCTATTGAAATAAGGAAATATCTGTAATCTCGTCAGGTGATCCTTTGCTTCCTGTCAAATTGGTGCATATACTCCTGGCTGTACACCCTTGTGGGTCTGACTCGGAGATGAAGCTGATCCTGACGACTTAGCTGGTTTTTGTCTATCGAAGTTCCTCTGAGTAGGTGGAGCACTAACTCTGACATCAACTTGGGGCCTCTGGCCTAAATTAGTGCACAACCTCGCAACGTGTCCAGGATGATGGAACTAAAAATAGGTATTGGTGCCTGACAAACATTCTCTTCTTTGTGGCCCTTCATACTTGGCACAAGTGGTTATACTGCTGTTACTGTCAGTGCTACTACTAATACCACCGCTGTTGGGTTGAGAGGCTTCTTCATGCCTAGACTTCACAGACTGGGTCGTTTGTCCCAATCTTGACCTATCATCTCATCTTATCTTTTGAAAATATCTACGCCTTTTCGTAGCCAGT
This sequence comes from Phalaenopsis hybrid cultivar, assembly GCA_002079205.1. NCBI lineage: Eukaryota > Viridiplantae > Streptophyta > Magnoliopsida > Asparagales > Orchidaceae > Phalaenopsis > Phalaenopsis hybrid cultivar. The sequence goes on from JXCR01075862.1 coordinate 239,433, forward strand.
AATTCGATCTCTATTCTCCTCACCCTCTTCACAAGGACTAAGTAATCCTTAACTCTAAGAGAGATTAAAAGCTGTCAGATGACATCCTTAAATCTATAAAAAAACGATGATGCTTTTCCTTGGCACTGGGGACTGATTGAGGTGCATGCTTGGACAACATCGTGAACTCAAGCTCGGACTGTATAATGGAATGGCCGACCTGCATGAGCATGATGAACCGTCCTGCATCTGCCTCTTGGCAGAAAGGGGAACAAACCAATCACGAAAAGTCCTCACAAAATCCTTCCAATCCTGATGTTGTCCTTGCTACTAACTCTTTGTTTCCTTCTCGAAAGCAAAAGTAACCAATGTAACCCTTCTCTCATTAGGAGAGGACAATCTATCAATGATTTTCTCTACCATCAACAACCAGTACTCTATCTCAACTAGCTCTTCTGCTCTTAAAATAGTGGTGACCGCATGCCGTGGAACAACTTCATATTTATCCATCAATGTTGTTCCACAACCATTGGCCTAATTCTGAGAACTTTGAATAAGTTGTGTAACTGCGGTCAATGTCTGAATAAAAGTTTCGACGGGGATGTTAGCACCACTAGATGAAGGATCAGTACGTGTTGGAGGCACAAGTTCTTGATGATCATCACCTCTAACTTCTCCATTATTTCCATCTATATCCTCTAGATCGGAATCAATTGCCCTAAGATAACAGAAGTTTACAATTATTAACATAAACATTATACTTACTATTTAATTGCCTTAATAATTATTAATGATTTTTCTAATAACTCTTTCATGATCACTTTCTGCTGCCCTTAACTGGGCTTTGATACCCCTCTTGTCATGACTCGACCTGAGAACTTGAAATTACCAAGGCGGTAACTATTGATTGGACGGAGGAAAATTATCTTACATTTTTGAAAAACCAAATAAAAAAAGAGCCATTCCATTTCATACAATTTATAGTTACAATAAGTTCGTACATATTTCTAAATATTTACAAATGACAAAATAAAAACTATAACACAATACCTATCGGTCTTCGCTCTATTTTGCGTGTAAACGTACTCTCAGGGATCTATCAAATCTACAATTGGTTTTCCCATAAAATGTTAGCAACTAAAATTTGAGTTAAAATAACTCGGTGGGCAAATTTTTTTAAATTTCAATAAATCTCATGTTAAAATATTTTATAAAGAAGCATTAAAAAGTAAAAAAACCGCAATAAAAGAGAATAATAAAGAAACCCATTTTATTTGCTTTCATTTATTTTTATTTTACTTTTCATTATTGGGAGTCATTGTCTAAACATATACTTTATAAAAATATATTTTTATCATTTTCCAATCCATCATAAAGGCAAACAACTAGTTTCATTTTTATTTTCATTTTTATACACGAGTACATTGCAATCCCCCTGCAAGTACCAACCGGGGCTGACTCTCATATGCATGCATATATCATTTTTTAATTATTTTTCTTGCATTTAACTTATAAAAGAAAAACTTGTATTTTTGTATTTTAAAAGAAACACTGAACAATAGTAAAAACATGTGTAAATGACATACTATTGTAAAATAAAAATTTTTATCCACCTATACAGTGTCGTTCACTATTCTTTTTCTCTGATGAAACCAGTCCTTAGGTGCACTTATAATTGCAAGTTAAATGATATTAATTATATCCTTCATTAAGATATCCATATTTCATCAATTAACCTTCATAATTCTATTTTAGAGGGACTTCTTAATTTTCTTTTGGTATGTTTCATTTAAGAACAACTTTATTATGCTTTAAACTTAAGTTTTAGTGTTCTTAAAGTTTTAATTTAGCTTAACACTAATATATTAAGAATATAACATTTAGTTATTAAAATTACTCATCATGCCTGAATTTCTTTTCCACAACAAAAACCTCTTTTCCTGATGTAGCCTTTTCATCAATTACCTTAAACAATTGTTAACATTGAAATTAATTCAACATAATAAGTTTCTCAAATTTCAGTTTAAATAATTATAATTAATAACTTAAATAATTTAATTTATTATCTTTTTTTATAAAGCCGTTGCCTTTCCCTAGAAAGTTCTAACTGAGCAACAGAGGCTCGGTCGAACCCCCCTCCCCCCTTGCATAAGCTCTCGATCGAACTTCAAACCAGCAGCACAAGAACTCTTTCCTCTTCGTCAGCTCAACACACGTCGTCGCCTTCGACTCAATCACAGAAGGCTTCACACAGCTGAAAGATTGTTGACGACATGAAACAGAGAACTTGGGTGAGCCATTCGAGCCTTCCAGGTACCCAATCAAGCTTCCCTTTCTTCTTCCTCCTTTTCTGTGCTGCTCGTGACACTCGACAGAGCCACTCGAGCATTTTTTCCTTTGGTTTGATCGTGAAAAGCAAAGCACATGATCGCAGGTGAGCAGTTCATATCTTCCTTCCCCTTTTTTCTTTTTCCTCTATTTCGCACGCTTCCTGGATTTCCATCTCTCTCTATAGCTCTTTCTTGCTCTCTCTCTCTATCACTTTCGATTCCTCTTACGAGGTTGAATGGGAGGGGAAAAGAGATGATAGCCTCAACTTTTCTCCTAGGGGCGGTTGGCGAAACGATCGAATGATGCCTTTGAAACGACACTTGTTTCGTAGGTGTCGTAACAGATAAAATAAATTTATTTTTATTTTCTTAAGATTAATTAAATTTTTTAATTGATTATTATTACACCACAACGAAGTCCATGCTCATATCCACCCACAAGACTCGAGAATGGAAAGTAGATTTTAGAGTTCCATGTTCTGCTTTCGGGTTTTGGCAAGTGACAAACCTTGCATTGCCTGACGTGCCTCTCCACATCTTGTGTCATCTTGGTTAAAAGTTTTCTTTCGCTAAGGAAAGAGTTGTCACTACCAAAAAATCCTATCATCATATAGTTATGGCACTCTCGCAAGTTTACCTTCCTGAGTATGCTCCGAGGAATGAACAATATGTTATAATAAAACAAATCTCTGTATGATTTGTGGAATTGCTCCTGCACTTTAACTTGGCAATTAGGGTTGTCAAGAATGCTCATCATTCACGAATAACTCGTGCTCGGCTTATTAAGTAGCATAAGTGATATTTGTTTGTTAATCAAACGAGTTAAACGAGCCGAACATTAACAAGCCCTACGCTCACTCTAGCTTAATCCAAATCTCTTGAAAATCTTCGTCAGTGGCATATGTGTCCTTCAACACTTCAAACTCCAATATCTTTTGATTNCAACTCCTCAATTTTTTATTGCCGATAATTTCCATGACATGGAGGAACCCAAGAGTTGTACGTCTTAAGATTTAATTCTAGGGTTGCGGTGTTTCCTTATAGTGCCTCAGTGTCCAATTTTGATGCCTTAACTCCCATACCCTATAACAAGGCACTAGAATCACCCCCATCATTGGCCTCTTAGGATTGACCGATAGAGCCGGGACACCAGGTTTGGTGCCTCAGTGCTATCAAAGAATATTGATGATTCTTTCTGTCATGTTAACATGTTTTAGAGCCACGGTGAGACACATCGCACCACAATGTCAAAATTCTGACATTAAGGGCTGTGACTTATTAAATAGGAATGTTAGTACAGAAGTACCACCAATAAGTACTATGGCACCACACAGACATTTGTTAGTGCCTCGAAACATGAGTTGTTATTTTATAAATTGTAGAGGCGCATGCAACATCAATTATTTTGCAACACTGAGGCTTAGCATCGTGGTGTATGTAGGCGCCTGCAACATCAATTCCTTGACACGTGTCAGAGGTAGTAAAACTTCCCATGAAAGGATGGTTGATGTGGCATTGCCACATCAAAAGTGTTATGATGCCACTCTAAACAATGCCTCAGTGCTAAATAAAATTGAAAAAAAATTAATACTTGTCTCGACTCATTGAGAACACTTGAAGGTCGCCTGACTCGGCACTTACAGTGATCATGGCACCTAAGCACTGTGATCTAGTGCCACAAAGTCAAATCTAATTTCCCCCCATAAAAGTGGTTGTCTTAGGCTACTCTTAATGTTAGAATTTTAGATTCTCAGCCTCCCCTTTACTTCTTTCAATGTAACTTGATAGGGTAAGGGCTTCCCACCCATTTTTCTTCCACTCTTCTTTCTCTAATAAGATTGTGCATCACTAGTGAAACTCAATTGATTAATAGGATCTTACAGCAATCGTGTGGAGCGTTTATAGAGGGTTGGAGCATTTGAACACTAAGGACTTCCTCTAGCTTATCTCATAGGTGAAATATTCTCTCTCATAATTTTGATTTTCCTAGAGCCTTATAAGTTTAGGGTTAAAGAAATAGAGTAGACTACTAATAATAAAAGTCCTTAAGTTAGAATCCATCCTCATTTTCCACTAATTTTTAGTGATTGAGTGGTTCTGCTCTCCTTGATTTAGCCATGGTGCCATTGGTTCTAAACCTTATTTTTTGAATCAGATCAATAGTGAAACTTCTTATCATTTTGGTCTCATTTCGCTTCATTAATAATGTCATGACATTGTCTTGCAATGCCACGGTGTTGTCCTTTTTAGATACGTACCATGTAGTGACTCTGCTTACCAGTGTTGCAGTGTCATAGCCTACTTTTGGTTGTAAGGATGTGATACTACTTTCAACACTACAACCTCAACAAACATTTTTATTATTGGATGAGAGATGCAACATTGATCTCAATACCTTAGCTTTTGGCCTTGGACCCCATTAAGCTGAGAGTTACAGTGTTATTCCTAGTGCCATGGCTATAAGATTATCTAAATTTAGCTTAGCATCACGATTCTAGTACTTCCCCATTTTGCCCTAGCATTGAGACCTTAATCATTGTGCTGCAACATCATAGTTGCAGCCTTTGAGGCCACAGTTTCTTAAAAAATGGCTCAGAGGTGTAGAATAACTTGTTCTAATAGCTGGTAACATCAATAAGAAATGACCCTAACTCCTTTTTATATATATATTTTTTGAAATTATAGCTTCTGATACCTACTCCATTATCAAGTAATCTAAAAGATATTGTTCACCTCTAGTTAGGAGCTTCTCTAGAACTTCTACTTTCGATGATTGAGTTCTTCCATTCTAAGATTGAGTGGAAGCTGCGCTAGCTGGATTACTTTTATGGATAATGAGAAAAAGATAATCACATTTCTATCAATTTGGTCTTGGTTAGCTATATCTAATTTGTTTTAGTTCGGCTATATTTGATTTGTTTTCTATTTCATTTTTTGTAAATCTTTCTATTCCACTCTTGCGGTAAAATATATTGCCTCTAAGGTTTCATAGTATTGTATGAATGACTTATATAGGTGAGGTGATTCCCTTCCTAATAGTTATATGTATTTTCCTTAACCACAAAGTTTTATGTTCAATTCTTAACCAATATGGGTGTGTGTGCCCATGTAAAAAAAATTGAAATTGGTCTAAAGGTTAAAAAAATTAATAGTTATGTTAACATTTGCTTGTTTTGTTTGTTGGCATCATTTTTGGTTCATTTTGATGTCAAAATTTCTTACAACACCTAATGAACCTTTTTTTCAATCTTCTAAACTCTCCTTGGACACCCCTTCAAAGTGAAAACATAGCACCACAACATTATAGAGTAGCGCCACAACATTAGGAGGAACATTGGTGGCTACTACGTGGCACTCAACATCTAATGAATAGCTTGCAAGAATTTGAGGCAGTGTCGCAATCCTGCCTCGTGGTGCTACAACGCCATACTAGTGATACTAAAAAAAATTAAATTAATAACCCCATGAATTGTCTAAGTCGACTTCACATAAAATTAGAATCCATGCTTAGTTTGCTTAAATTTATGGAATACTTATGCTTTCTTCATGTTAAATTAGAGTCCATGTTTAGGTTGACTAAACTTATACATGTTCTATGTTTACCTTATGTGAAAGTGAAGTGCATGCTCATTGACAACCTACAAATTACATATTTTTTTATACATTTTATGCTCAATTTAATGATATTGCACTTTAAAAGAAGGTATTTTGTATATTTTTGGTTTTAGGTACAAGAAATGGAGCTTTGGAGAAAATTAAGGAAAAATGACACAATTTGGAGTCAAATCGAGGAAGGAAGAAAATTTTGATCTGGTGCATTTTGATATGTATAACACTTGAAGTAGATTGAAGCTGAAACCGGGTAAAACGGAGCGAAACAGGGATGTTGCCAACAAGGTGGCACCGAGGCGCCATGTGATACGCTGAAAATATATGCATTTTTAGACCCATACTTTATACCTATTTTTGGTGATATTGCACTTTAATGGAAGGTATTTTGATGTTTTCTTGCATGTTGTTGATTTTTAGGGATTAAAGTAAAAAGAAAGCAAAAAGGATGAAAATTGGAGTCAAAATAACGTTTTTGAGGAAATACTCAGCGTCAGTAGTGCTAAGGTCAGCACCGACGGCGTAGAAAAACCAAAAGCTGGAGGATTTTTACTCAGCGCCGACGACGCTAAAGGCGGTTCAGACTCCGTTTCTAGAAGGTTCTATGTATTTGGGCGATTTTTGAAGAGTTTTTGGAGGCACCTCTTGGAGAACCAACCTTGGGCATTATTTAGGGCCGAATTTCATCAGAAAAGTGGCTCCTCTACGTTTATTTTTTGCTCTACAACATTCCACCACGCTACATTTCCATAATCCATCTTCATTCCACCACATATTGGATTCAATTAGTAATTTTGCTTTCAGAGTTTAGAGTTTTTGTGGTGAGATTTAGTGTGAAACTTTCTGTAAGAGTGTTGGAGAAGGAGAAAGACTAGAGAGTTCTCTTCTTGCATTTCTAAGGAAATGCTACAAAGGATTTGCTTTGAGAAAGAGTTCCAGATAAGTTTGTTTGTTTATTTAGTGTTGTATAAACTTTCTTTTATATATAAAATTTATGTTTTATTGTATCTTTCTCATGAAGTCTGAGTAGTTTCCTCTATCTTTGCCCCTACTCTGAGATTTTGAGAAATGAAGAGATAATATGAATGTGCCATAATTAAAATATAAAATAAATTGTGATGATTTCTTAACTTTGAACATAATTTAATTTTCAATTTAAGCAATTGATTTGTTAAAATATGTTGTGAAATATATGATCTGGGAAATGGAGTATGCGTTCCACAACAGAGTGATGATCACATTTGATTTCATGAAGGAAAAATTCGTTCATAAAATTAAGTGCAAATAAATAGGTAAATATTCTTTGTTTGGTGTAGAATTAGAGAATCTTTAGGGTGACAGACTAAAATCCTCAAATTGGTATGAGTGTTTAAAAACTAAAGTGAGAGTTAGATTTCAGGTGAAGGGAAGTGGGAGCTCAGGAGTGGGAGCCGGTATCCTCCTAGCATAGCCGCAGATTTATGGACTAAACCTAAGATTAACCAATGATTTTCTATGCACTGTATCAGGGTAGAGAATTAAAATTCTATTTGACAATACATATTATAAACATTTATCTCATCTCATTTCACCAAAATTTTATTGTAGTGGGAATGATGTTTTTTCATATAAGAAACCTTCATTACATAAACATAGTTAGTACATTAGTAGTTATTATTAAAAATTTGCATTTCAGTTTTGCTAATAGTTAAGTAATTTAGTTTGTTTTATATCTCAACATTCAAAATTAGTGACAGTGATTTCGTTTGATTTTCTATAAATTTCCTGATAAAATTTATCATTGCTAATTTACACCTTCCCTGTGGGATTGATATTTGGGGATTAAATAGAAACTCTATTATTACTTGATAACGATACGTATACTTGCATAGAATCTCATTATTAATTATTTATAATTATATATATTTTACACAACTTACTTTTCATACAAGGATCAAGTTTTTGGCGCTGTAGTGGTGTCAACTTCATAAATCCTTACATTAAAAAAACCGGGATCACCATGTTGACCTCACTTTTGATTTAGGTATAGTTTTCTCATCTTTAGTAGATTAGGTTCTAGCCATAGGACTTTCCTGTTGAATATTCCAAAAAAACTAGAAAAGGAACCCTCATAATTAGAAATTCTAAACTCTTTTGTGCTCAATTTGAAGTTCCATATACTGGTCCTAATCTCTAGCACTTAGTAGGTGGGGCCACTATAGGGGAGCTCAAGGAGAGTCCCACATAGGACTGCTTGACCTTAGGGTTGACCCTGGATGTTGGTTTGGAGCTAGTTCACTCACTTGCACTCAATTACACTCACTTTCACTCACTCATTTAACCAAAACTTGTTGACTTTGATCCCTTGATATTTGGGAAACTCATGTAGATGGTCCCCTAAACTCACTAGCCCTAGGTTGGGATCTAGCTAAGACCAGTACATAGAGGACCCAAATGGAGATTTCATTGGTCCATAGCTCAAATTGGGTGGTTGGCATCTCAATTTTACCAAAATACCCAGCTCACCCTTTTGTCCCCAGAACCAATTCAGACTCTTCAATTGAACTCAATTTGATTTTGAAAATTGCAGCTCTAAACTCAAATTCATCATGACCAAATTCAATTTAAACCAAGTCCCAATTTCAACCTAAATCCAAAACCTCCAATTTTGCCCCAATTTAGCCATATCTCCAAAAGTTACCAAATTGAAAGCCCAAACTCCAAAATTGACACTCTATTAATATTGAGAACATTTCATGACGATTACCCACATCAAATTGAACCATCAAATGGGTCGTAGCTAAACTCTAGCCTAACCCAACATCCCCATATTTGATCAGATGTCTAAATACCACCAAATTGAGTTCCCAAATTGATCCAAAATCATTTCAAATCTTTTCTAAACCTCTTATGATGACCACATACACCATCCTGATCAATCGGTTGAGCTCAAACCAAATTTTGATGGAAATCGAATTCGACGTGTTTTTAGCCCGATCGTCGACAAGGTTACCCAGGCGACCTAAGATGACAAAACAAACTACACCAGTGTTTTCAGAATGTCAAAATTACTTAGAAAGGACATCAATTTTGCCATGATTTTATGCACAGGTAAATAATGCACAAATAGGGGGATTTTAAATATTAAATAGCACAAAATTAATTAAAAGTGGGGAATTCTTTTTTCACATAAATCAGTAATCCCTAAATCTCTCGCTCATGCCTCCTCTCCCACTCCTGTTCATGACTGTGCCTCCCTCCCATTCGCGAACCCTTGCCCAAAGCTCCCTTTTGGTCGACATTCCTTGAGCGGCACGCCTGCGCCCCATCCCATATCTCCTGCGACCTCCTCCTTGAGCCACACACATGCGCCATCTCCTATCGCGATCTTATCGCCTGCTCTCTGTCGCCTCTTGCAGCGACTTGGATGAGGGTTCCTTGTGTTTGGTTCACCACAGGTAAGTATAGAGAAGCTTTCCCCTCCTTTATTGGCTATATAAGCCTCTCTTTGGGAAGGATTGGGGTTGGCCGTAATTCCTGGAGAAGGTGGAGGTGTTGCCGAATTTTTGGGTTGCTCAAATTCCTTGTTTGCTCGACAGTTTGGCTAGTTCTCTCGGTCTCTCTGTTGGTTCACTCGATACTCTCTCTTAGCACGTGTTCTAAGGTCTATTTATCATTATCATCATTTTCTTTTTCAGGTTATTGATTTGTCACACCATAAACTTCGTTGTGCATTCTATGTTGCTTGAGAATTTTCTATTTCTTGGTTCTACTCCTTATGGAACTTTTCTTATTTTCCGTGGCATAATCTATGTTCACTGCACCTTTTAGAATACGATATACTAGTAGAGTCACACCACCAAGAAAAACACTAAAATGAGATTTGAGCACCAAGAGCAGGGTAAGAATGGAAGAAAAACAAGTCCTTCATAATCATTATGGATTGTTTCCTTGTATTATAGTGATCACCCCTATTTATTAGGGTTGACTTGTTTGCTTTTATGTTATAAAATAACCTTTAATTATACATGAATCTAAAAAGATATCTTCTTATCTTCTTATGTGATTTATAGATTAATGCACATGAACAGTTACATTATATTTGTGTCTTCTTCTGGCAGGAGCATTAAGTTTTATAACGCCTAATCCCGACTTCTTCTTCACATAAATGCTTCTCTTTAGGGTAATGCTCTTGCCAACCAGTTTGGCCCTAAGATGAGTTGCCAAATTCCTCATTGTTTTTTAGTATAGATTTGTTTGAATTCGCCTATAAGAGACTTAGTTAGGTTGATCTCCTAGTCGAGCTAGCCAAGCTATTGTCATTGAACAGTGAATCCTATTTATCTTATGTGAACAATCCAATCGAGTTAAATCCTATATATCTTATGTGAACAGTCCAATCGAGTTCTCTAGTCGATTTGATCTGACTAATCTGTCTTGTCGGCTCGGCCAGGTGATTAGCATTATGCATGGAACCCGTCCAATCATACATCAAGTAAAATAAAAAAAATAAAAAAAGACAAGTTTATCAAATAAAATTGGTTTATTATTATTATAATGGTATATACTTAAAGATTCTAAATGATAGATTTGTCATATGAAATACGATTTATCCCTATACAATAATTTTTGTTTTCTTAATTTATCAATTTATACTTTGACTTGGAACTACTCTCAATTTGTCTCTTATTAGGCTAGTTGGCTAATTTTAGATCCTTGAAAGACTTTATTCAAGAGGATATGTCATAATTAATTGGATGAAGCCTCTTAACTAATACTTAGGATAAGTTTGAGACCAATATAGTATTGAAAATACATTTCAATTATTATGAGCAAAATAATATATAAGCACATGCAAATACATATGAATTTTAAAGAGGCTTATCCAATAGAGGACTGACGTTTCAATGTTATCCCAACTTCTCTTATATCCAATTGAGTCTTCATTAACTAATATTATTATTATTATTATTATTATTATTCTTATGTTCCAATTAGCGCATTAAAATTTGACCCGACACACCAACTCAACTCGAAATCAGGTTAATCCAAATGATTTCGGGTTTGGGTTAAAAATTTTAATCCGTTTAATATTCTGGGAAAGAATCAAGTTGACCCGCCAACCCAAAAATATCCCGTCAATATTATCTCAAAATCAATCTAACAATCGATATTTAACCCAAAATTAACTCAAAATTCACCTGAATTTGATCCGACTTTGACACAAACAACTGTTAATGTTTATATTAAACGTGTTATACGAACGATATTCGGGTTGCCAGGTTGAATGAGGGTCGTGTTTGAGTTGAATTTTAAAAGCCATTTAATATTCAAGTCGGATGTATTTCTTAATTCTTATGATGTCACTTCTTAGATAATCATTGCACAACATGAATCTTTTAAATATAAATGTACTGGTCCATCAAGGCTAGTGGTTGCAAACAGCGATGGTAAAGTTATATAATTAGACCGGGAACATGTTATGATATCTTATCATTAGGGCTGTCAAAAAAGCTCGTTGTTTGCGAACAGTTCGTGTTCGGTTCGTCAATGAGTTTGTGTTCGATNTATCCTTGGAATCTTATGATTCATTTTGAAAGAATCATTGCTCTGACTATTGTATTCAGGTTCATTGGCTTTTCATTCATCAGGAAGGGAATAAGTGGGAGGATTGGGCTGTTAAGCAAGGGATGAAGACTCAAAAAGCTATTTTTTCAAATAAGTTCCCTGAAATTCTTAATTGTTTTATTAGGGGTGATTTGATGGATTTCCCATATATTTGTACTTCTTTGTTATTGTGTTTTTGGATGAGTTTGGGTGTGGTGTGAGATGTAATTTTTCTTTTTTGGAATTGGAACCCTTTTTCTTTTTTGTGTGAGTTGTATAGAATTTAGGTTGGGTTCCTTTTCCTTGGTGAGTTGTAATTTTTTCTTTTGTTAATAAAATGGAGTCTTAGTGCTCTTTATAAAAAAAAAAAAAACTAATTATTAATTAATGTAAATACTCCTTTTTTATATACTTCAACATTTTAGATATTCATTTATATTTTTTTATTTAATTTTTATTTTGGATGTATAATAAATCTTAATAAATTTTATTAAAATCTTCAAAAACTTACAAACAATTTTTCAAATGTATCAGAATTTATTGATTAACCTACCAAAAAAATATTCAGAATTTAATCAAATTAAACTCTGATAAATCTGAATTGACAGGATTTAGGATTTACTGAATCCTATTTAGCCCAAAGTTTACCTGCGACCAAACAGCCGCTTAGAGTCTAATGGCGGCATTGATCGGGCATTCCAGACATCGTCCATTGTACTCGTACTATTCCGCTTCCCACCGGTCCGGCCTCGCTCAATTCAGATAAGAGAGGATTCCATTTCCAATTTAGGCCAGAGGTAAAAAAAACCGAGCAGTGCGGGAGCCATAGAGGAGNACTTTTACGCAGAGGCTGTGGTAGAATCAAATGTTTCCACTGCTATTGAACCTCTTCTGATAAATGCCATTCGAGGAGAAAAAGTTGAACGACCTCCTGTCTGGCTAATGAGGCAAGCAGGGAGGTACATGAAGGCATGTTCAATGATAATTTTTTTCAAGTTCAATGGTCTATTTCATATATTTCAAGCAATATAATATCTATATATATATATATATACATCTCATCATTTTTTTGTCCCAACATATTTTTGTCTTTTTTTTTTGTAAATTTTGAAAGAACTTCTGTGTCAATTTTCTGAGATAGTAATTGAAGTTTGCCACATCACACCAATAAAAAATTGCAGTATATGAGACACCAAAACTCATTGAATTTAGCGTACTGTGCCAATAAAGGTGCTTAGTAAATTTGTGTGGGGAGTTTTGTGTGCGACATGAATTTCATCTTCTCTAAAGTGTGTTTACAATTGCTTAAAATTACTTAAGTATCTTGCACACAAGTGGAATGGACATAGTCTTCCTCTTGTTTCTTTACCATCATTGTGAGATTTTCATGAGTGAGTGAAACCAAGGGAGATAATGAGCTAGGAGGAAAAAAAATGAGTGGGAAGGTTGGATAGAGGTGAACTTATGCGGGTGGTGAGAGAAGAAAATCATAGACTGGAGATTGAAGCATTTAAGGCAAGATTTTAATTTTTATTTTTTTTAGTATGATTATGGAGATAGTAGACACCCATTTTAAGGTACCGATGAATTCTTACTTTCATTAGGTGAATAAGATGGATAATTCCACATGTGGTCATCGCTTCATTAAAAAAAGAAAATTTGAGCCAAATGACTCATATTTTGTCTAAGAAGTTGCTTCTTTGGGATACATTTTAAAAAACACATAGGGGCCTCTTTACTTTTAAGGGTTAGGATAATGGTTGGAGGTGGCATTTGCTGTCCCTAAACATAAAAAATATGTATTTGTGTGTGTGTGTGTGTGTGTGTGTGTTTGTGTGTGTGTGTATTTTTTTATATTTAATAAAATTTTTAATATTCCTTTTTTTTTGTTTTAAGCCCATTATCTTTGAAAGTTTGTGTATAATAATAAATATTTTTATATACAATCATTTTATTATTTATAAATATATATTTGGAATATATGGTTCATGTTTGCATTCCCTCCTTAATTTCCATCTCCCTCACCTTTGCATGTTTGTGCAGACCATTTCCTTACGTCACAGTTCAACCAGCAAGGGCCCCATCTAGACCTTTTCTGCATTCTGGATGAACCATAACTGTCCATTCAATGAATTTTGTGTCATATAAGGATTCTTTTAAATAAAGTGGGCATTCTAAGTTGATTTTTCGCTAAATTGCAGTCGTCTTTTGCCATTGTCAGCACATTTCATTAGGTGATTTTTGGGTCACTTATGAAAATCATCAGATACGTTATAAACGACAATAATTTATTTTCCTACTGGTAGGAATTAAGCTATGTTGGTCATGAATTCGAACTATACCTCCACATTAATTTTTTTTTTTTTTTTTTTAATTTTGAGTAGCTCGACATCAGTCAATGGGGCCTAATATGGTGCTTGAAAATGTTGACGAGCTTTTAGGCGGTCCTTAGCTCTTATATGGTTAGATCATTTAGGCCAACACTTATTAAAGCTAGCCCATCAAATATTTGGAGGGGTTGTTTCATAGGTTTGTGGGCTAGTTCAACTCAAGTAATGTCTCTAATGATAAAATTCTAATTGTGGTTAATTTTGTTTCATAAATTGGTTTTTCTTACAGTACAAGTTAAACATTTTCTTTCTCACTTATGCTTGGGCACTCTTCAGGAGTATTGTCGTTCAAAACTAATGTTGTAGTTTTTTTTGGCTATTCAACACTTTAATGCTTGGCAGAGCTACCAAATGATATGTGAAAAGTACCCTTCATTTCGTGAGAGATCAGAAAATGTTGATCTTGTTGTTGAAATTTCTTTACAGCCATGGAAGGTTTTCAAGCCTGACGGGGTATGTATGTTTTTTTTTTTCAAAGCATCTTGTTCTGCAGTTTTATTTTCTCTCTCCTAAATCTTTTTCATAACTTAACTGATACCTGAACATCTCTGCCCTTTTACAACCACGTGGATAATGGCTGAGCACAAAAATATTATAAATTCATTACTTTATGCAGCCTCACATGTTGAGAATACTTCCATAAGCAAACTCATCCTGCTTTCCTCTGAAGTTTAATTGCCTCAATTATTTAAATGGTTATAAGACAGTCGCATTGGAAATAAGTTTTTTACTGTCTATGGCTATCTTTTCATTTAAAATTGCATTTAAGATGATGATTTCTCCATGGGTAGACTTGTTGTTTTACTGATTATCATGCCCACTTTTGATGACATTTTGCGGCAGAGCATTTTAAATTTATAGTTAGAATTTATGGTTTATGGTGTGAGTGACTTGGTATCATTTTTCAACCACCAACGCCACACTGCTTGTCTTATGAACGCTTAACTAGCTTGAGGATTTGATCAATGCAGTTCATGGATATCTCAGCCCCTATGCGAGTGAACATGTAGCATCCCGTTATTCGTGATCTTTCACACCTCTCACTTCTGCAAGAAGAGGCATAATGAATTCTTTTTGGGGAGTATGGTGCTTGAACTTGCCAATACCTAGGGATGAGTTGGTTGTACTTAACAAATTGAAACCGTAAGAGCAGCACTAACATCCCTCTAGTATTCACGCTATGAAATATATGTAGAAACTAATTTATTGGGAAGGTAAAATTTTACCATGAGAATTGAGGGAGATTGCATAGGTTGCAGAAAATGATACATGTATTTGATTGTGAATTTGTGATTTTGCTCATCAATCTTACATTTATGCCCCAAGCTTGTATTTATGATTTCTCTTTTACGCAAGATTTTAAATTATAGTAAACTCACCATTTACAATCCTTGAATTTGTAATTCTTTTGGCAGGAAGCCACTGGAACCAATCTAGGGTTATTAGATAGTGTCTAAGGATTGGTAAAAGGGTTAGGGTTGTTTGTAATTTATTAAAGANGTATCAGACAATCGCATTGGAAATAAGTTTTTTACTTGCTATGGCTACCTTTTCATTTAAAATTGCATTTAAGATGATGAATTCTCCATGGGTAGACTTGCTGTTTTACTGATTATCATGCCCACTTTTGATGACATCTTGCGGCAGAGCATTTTAAATTTATAGTTAGAATTTATGGTTTATGGTGTGAGTGACTTGGTATCATTTTTCAACCACCAACGCCACACTGCTTGTCTTATGAACGCTTAACTAGCTTGAGGATTTGATCAATGCAGTTCATGGATATCTCAGCCCCTATGCGAGTGAACATGTAGCATCCTGTTATTCGTGATCTTTCACACCTCTCACTTCTGCAAGAAGAGGAATAATGAATTCTTTTTGGGGAGTATGGTACTTGAACTTGCCAATACCTAGGGATGAGTTGGTTGTACTTAACAAATTGAAACCGTAAGAGCAGCACTAACATCCCTCTAGTATTCACGCTATGAAATATATGTAGAAACTAATTTATTGGGAAGGTAAAATTTTACCATGAGAATTGAGGAAGATTGCATAGGTTGCAGAAAATGATACATGTATTTGATTGTGAATTTGTGATTTTGCTCCTCAATCTTACTTGTATTTATGATTTCTCTTTTACGCAAGATTTTAAATTATTGTAAACTCAATGCCATTTACAATCCTTGAATTTGTAATTCTTTTGGCAGGAAGCCACTGGCACCAATCTAGGGTTATTAGATAGTGTCTAAGGATTGGTAAAAGGGTTAGGGTTGTTTGTAATTTATTAAAGAAGGGACAAACATGAGATTCAACAAGGGTTTGGAGGGAAAAATAGGCTACAACTGCTCTTCTAGAGAAAGGAACAGCAGATGAGAGGCATTGGAGGCAACGGAGGAAAAGTCCGGCCATCGAGGAAGTTCCACCACTTGTCATCGATCAAGATACAACTACATCACTTGAGGGAGAATCGGGTACAACACCTCAAAAGGAGGAAAATTAAAGAGGAAAGTCTCAAATAACATGAACTAAACTGAAAAAATCNTGAGGAAGTTCCACCACTTGTCATCGATCAAGATACAACTATATCACTTGAGGTAGAATAGGGTACAACACCTCAAAAGGAGGAAAATTAAAGAGGAGAGTCAAATAACATGAACTAAACTGAAAAAATCAAAATCAGGTTTTAAATATTGTAGTTATACTAGTGAAACAAAGAACAACTATGATAATAGCCTAAGTAGGTAAATAAAGACCATAAAGGGCAAGTCTGCACTTAGGGAATGAAAATTTTGAATTGGTCTTACCGTTCACCATTCTTACGTCCTGTATGCAAACGTCCATGACATTCTCCTCGGGTAAGAGGGGCTTCATCTTCGTCATTGGAAGCCTTTGGATTCTCATACGGTGACAATTCTGTGATGTTGATCGTAGTAGAAATATTATAGTCATTCGATAGATTAATCTTGTGCGCGTTGTCTTTGATTCTCTTAACAGCCC
Organism: Phalaenopsis hybrid cultivar; assembly: GCA_002079205.1. Lineage (NCBI taxonomy): Eukaryota > Viridiplantae > Streptophyta > Magnoliopsida > Asparagales > Orchidaceae > Phalaenopsis > Phalaenopsis hybrid cultivar. The sequence goes on from JXCR01075862.1 coordinate 256,324, forward strand.
TGAGAGGTCATCAGCTCTAGTTTGAGCTTTACCAAATGTCCCGGTTGAAAATCTCTCATTCTATAATCTGATCCACACTAAGTCACTTTATTTGAAAACCATATTATTCATAGGCTTGGTAGCCTGTTTTTGATAGTTGATATGCTGCTTGGCAATTTCTACTCTCACATGTTCATTCAACATCAAAATTTTTTTGACTATAGCATTTGGTTTAGTGTGAAATTCCTTAAGTAGAATGAAGTTGAACTCTTAAATATTGAATCACCTTTTGGTATAACGATTGAAATTTTATCAGGAACTCCAAAGTTAAATGTGCTTGTGCGGGAGCACTCTTATGATGTGTGGCCTCTTGGAAGTTACACTAATTGGACAAAACCGTGATGTCATTAGGTCAAGGCAGACAATATTTATATGAGTGAGATTTTGGGCTTTTACAAATGGTATTAGAGGATTACATCAGCCTGAAAATGAGAATTAAGTGTCATACAAAATAAAGTTTTACATCATAGGAGCCACCTCTTGAATCCTAGATGGGACAAAGTGCTACATGTTGGGAGTAACTTCATGAATCTGCAGGGTCTATCTCTACAATCCTATGTCTGTTGGATGGTTCTGGATTCAGAGCACTGACGAGGAAATCAATTACTTAAATAGCGAAGATTGTTAAACCCCTTAAGTAGAATGAAGCAACACACTTAAAAGTCAAGACACCTTTTGGTGTAACGATTGGAGTTTCATTAGAAACTTTGAAGTTAAGTGTACTTGTGGGGGAGCACTCCTAGGATGAGTGACCTTTTAGGAAGTTACATCAATTGGACAAAACTTTGAGGGCCTTAGACCAAAGCAGACAACCTTTAGATGAGTGAGAGTTTGGGCTATTACAATCAGTGCCAAGGACAATAGCTCGTAGTAAATGTATTAAACTTAAACAATGAGAGGAATTTGTCTTTATACAGTCTCAAAGGAGCCGTGGCTTGTGGATTGACTGCCTTATATAACTCAACTTGAGAGAGAATCATATTTCACTACCTGATGTTTATACCCATAAAACACATGAGGTTATCTAAACTATGATTCACCAGCTCGGTCTGTTTAACCCTTCAAGTGTATGTTGCTGAGCTGAATTGGAGTTTTGTACTTAGCTTGCTCTATAATGTCCTCCAAAAATAAATAAGTGATTTCATGTTTCTATGAGTTGATTGTCTTGGGCACAATATGATGACGGACTATCTCTTTAAAATTTTACCTTGCAATGTGTGAAGTGTCTATCTTCTTGTGATAGGGAATGGAATGCTCCATGTTTGAGAAGTAGTTCACTATCCACATAATATAATCATTGCTCCGTTGCATTCGTGGGAGGCTCACATGTCACAACCCGATTAAGGAGCTTGAAATTACCAAGGTGGGAAGTGTCGCCGGGTGGAGGAAAATTATCTAACAGTTTCGAAAAGCCAAACCATAAAAGAGCAATTCTATTTCATAAAAATTAAAGTTACAACCAATTCATACATATATTTAAATATTTACAAATGATAAAGGAAAACCTATCATGCAATATCTATCATTACGTTCCACGACGTCTGTATTCGTACTCTCTAAGATCTATCTAAACTATAGCTGATTTTTTTATAAAATGTTAGCAACTAAATTTTGAGTTAAGGCAAATCAACGGGCTAATGTTTCTAAATGACAATAATTCTCATTTTAAAATATTTTGCAAAAATGCGGTAAAAATTAAAAGACCGTGCGGTAAAAGAGAACAATAAAGAAATCAGTTTCATTTACTTTCTTTTATTTATGTTATACTTTTCATTATTGGGAGTCACCATTGAAAATATATTTTATAAAAATATACGTTTAATCTTTTCTAACCCAACATAAATGTAGGAAACCATTTTCATTTATATTTTCATTTTTGTGTACAACATTGCATCTTCTGCCATTGCCATCAAGGGGTGACTCTCATATGCATGCATTTATCATTTTTAATTCTTTTTCTTGTATTTAACATCTAGAAGAATAATATTGATTTTTTACATTTAAAAAAGANGATTAATCTTGTATGCATCGTCTTTGATTCTCTTAACAGCCCCGAGAGGTCATCAGCTCTAGTTTGAGCTTACCAAATGTCCTGGTTGAAAATCTCTCATTCTATAATCTGATCCACACTAAGTCACTTTATTTGAAAACCATATTATTCATAGGCTTGTTAGGCTGTTTTTGATAGTTGATATTCTGCTTTCTACTCTCACATGCTCATTCAACATCTAAATTTTTTTGACTATAGCATTTGGATTAGTGTGAAATCCCTTAAGTAGAATGAAGTTGAACTCTTAAAGATTGAATCGCCTTTTGGTGTAACGATTGAAATTTTATCAGGAACTCCAAAGTTAAATGTGCTCATGCGGGAGCACTCTTATGATGTGTGGCCTCTTGGAAGTTACACTAATTGGACAAAACCGTGATGTCATTAGGTCAAGGCAGACAATATTTATATGAGTGAGATTTTGGGCTTTTACAAATGGTATTAGAGGATTACATCAGCCTGAAAATGAGAATTAAGTGTCATACAAAATAAAGTTTTACATCATAGGAGCCACCTCTTGAATCCTAGATGGGACAAAGTGCTACATGTTGGGAGTAACTTCTTGAATCTGCAGGGTCCATCTCCAGAATCCTATGTCTGGTGGATGGTTCTGGATTCAGAGCACAGACGAGGAAATCAATTACTTAAATGGCGAAGATTGTTAAACCCCTTAAGTAGAATGAAGCAACACTCTTAAAAATCAAGACACCTTTTGGTGTAACGATTGGAGTTTCATTAGAAACTTTGAAGTTAAGTGTACTTGTGGGGGAGCACTCCTAGGATGAGTGACCTCTTAGGAAGTCACATCAATTGGACAAAACTTTGAGGGCCTTAGGCCAAAGCAGACAATCTTTAGATGAGTGAGAGTTTGGGCTATTACAATCAGTGCCAAGGTCAGCAACTAGTAGTAAATGTATTAAACTTAAACAATGAGAGAAATTTGTCTTTATACAGTCTCAAAGGAGCCGTGGCTTGTGGATTGACTGCCTTATATAACTCAACTTGAGAGAGAATCATATTTCACTATCTGATATTCATACCCATAAAACACATGAGGTTATCTAAACTATGATTCACCAGCTCAGTTGTTTAACCCTTTAAGTGTATGTTGCTGAGCTGAATTGGAGTTTTGTACTTAGCTTGCTCTATAATGTCCTCCAAAAATAAATAAGTGATTTTATGTTTCTATGAGTTGATTGTCTTGGGCGCAATATGATGACAGACTATCTCTTTAAAATTTTACTTTGCAATGTGTGAAGTGTTATCTTCTTGTAATAGGGAATGAAATGCTCCATGTTTGAGAAGTAGTTCACTATCCACATAATATAATCATTGCTCCGTTGCGTTTGTGGGAGGTTCACATGTGACAACCCGATTCAGGAGCTTGAAATTACCAAGGTGGGAAGTGTCGCCGGGCGGAGGAAAATTATTTAATAGTTTCAAAAAGCCAAACCATAAAAGAGCAATTCTATTTCATAAAATTTAAAGTTACAACCAATTCATACATATATTTAAATATTTACAAATGACAAAGGAAAACCTATCATATAATATCTATCATTACGTTCCACGACGTCTGTATTCGTACTCTCTAACATCTATCTAAACTATAACTGATTTTTTTATAAAATGTTAGCAACTAAAGTTTGAGTTAAAGCAAATCAGCGGGCTAATGTTTCTAAATGACAATAATTCTCATTTTAAAATATTTTACAAAAATGCGGTAAAAATTAAAAGACTGTGCGGTAAAAAAGAACAATAAAGAAATCAATTTCATTTACTTTCATTTATTTATGTTATACTTTTCATTATTGGGAGTCACCATTGAAAATATACTTTATAAAAATATACGTTAAATCTTTTTTAACCCAACATAAATGTAGGAAACCATTTTCATTTATATTTTCATTTTTGTGTACTGGTGCATTGCATTCCCCACCCATTGCCATCAAGGGGTGACTCTCATATGAATGCATATATCATTTTTAATTCTTTTTCTTGTATTTAACATCTAGAAGAATAATATTGATTTTTTACATTTAAAAAAGACCACTGAAAAATAGTAAAAGTATGAGTAATTAGTAGAACTATTGTAAAATAAAAATATTTACCCACCTCTATAATTTTGTTCACTATCCTTTTTATCGGATAAAACTAGTCTTTTGGTGCAACTATAATTAAAATTTAAATAATTTTACTTATATCTTACATTAAGATATCATTATTTCGTCAATGAACTTTCATAACTTTATTTTAGAGGGCATTTTTATTTTTTCATTTGGTATGTTTCATTTAAGAGTAACTTTATTATGCCTTAAACTTAGGTTTTAGTGTTCTTAAAGTTTAAATTTAGCTTAACACTAATTGATTAGGAAAATAACATTTAATTTTATAATTAGTTTTCATACTTGAATTTCTTTCCCACAGCAAAACCCTCTTTTCCTGATGTAGCCTTTTCACCAATTACCTTAAACAATTGTTAACAAACATTGCAATCAATTTAATATAATAAGTTTTTGAAATTTCATTTTAATTAATTACAATTAATAACTTAAATAATTTAGTTTAATTTATAATTTTTTTTTTTAATAATGTGTTGCCTTGCCATAGAAAATTCAAACGAAGCAGCAGAGGCTCGGTTGAACTCTTCACCCTACGCACGCAGGATCCCGCGAGCCTCCCTTACTCTTCAATCACTCGAAACCAGCAACATGAGCATGCCTTACTCTTTGGCTCAGCACACACCCTTCCTGTATGGCTCAGTCGCGGAAGGCTTCGCATGGCTGAAGAATTGTCGATGGCACGAAAAGGAGAGCTCAGATGAGCAGTTCGAGCCTTCCAGGTACCCAATCAAGCTTCCCTTTCTTCTTCCTTCTTTTCTTTGTTGCTCACGACACTCGACAGAGCCGCTCGAGCTCTTCCTCGCTTTGGTTCAATCATGAAAATGTAAGGAAACGATCACAGGTGAGCCGCTTGTCTCTTCCTCCCTTCTTTTTCTTCCTCTGTTTCTCACACTTCCTAGATTTTCCTCGCTCTCTTGATCTTTCCCGCTCTCTCTGTCTCTCTCGACTCCTATATAGAGTTTGAATAAGGGGAAAAGAGAGGATAGCCTTGACTTATTCTCCCCGGGGCGGTGGGTGAAACAATCAAACAATGCCTGTGAAACAACTTTTGTTTATTAAGTGTCGTAACAAATAAATAAATTCATTTTCATTTTTTTTAAGATTAATTAAGATTTTTAATTGGTTATTATTAAAATCTTCTAAAAATTTCATCATTGAAATTTAAAATACAAGAATATAGTTCATACCTTAATTGAACAGGTGTGAATATATTTCTCTCATGTCTGATTCCTTCTCCCATGTGGATTCTTTTTCAGTCCCGTGCTTTCATAATACACAAACAAAAGAAAATTTTCTACTTCTGAGCTGTTTCACATCATAATTTATGATTCTTTTTGGCTCATCCACAAATGTCAGGTCAAGTTGAACATCTTTGAGGTCTGTCTGCAATATACTTCCACATCAAGAAAATATGAAACACATTATGTACCATATGTACCGGTAATGCAAGCTTGTATGCCACTTTCCCAATCTTCTAAATGATTTCATAGCGACCAAGGTATCGTTGACTCAACTTCCTAGACTTTCCAAACCGCTTAACACTCTTATAGGAGTGACCTTCAGAAAGTAAATTCCCACTTCAAATTTTTCTTGTTGATGCTTAAGATCATAATATTTTCTTTATCCAGGGACCGCTCTCAGTAGTCACGAATCATCCAAATCTTCTCAGTTATTTCATCAACTGCATCAACATAGATTAATTTTCTTTTACCCGTTTCTACCCAACAAAAAGGCGTAATGCATTTTCTTTCCGTAGAGGGCTTCATAAGGAGTCATGCCAGTACTGGTATGAAATTGCTATTATAGGCAATTCTATCTGAGGTATGTGTATTTTCCAATTTTAACAAAATTTAACACAAAGCTGAAGTAAGTCTTCCAATAATCTGATCGTTCTCTCCGATTGATCGTCTGTTTGGGGATGAAAAGCTGTACTGAATGTGAATTGAGGACTCAAAGCCTCTTAAATTTTCTTCCACATTCTGGATGTGAATCTATCATCTCGATCTGAAATAATAAAGGGATTCTATGTAGTCGCACAATTTCATCAGCATAATTTCTAGCCAACTTGTCCACAAAATCTATTTGCCTAATAGACAAGAAATTTACAGATTTGGTCAGACAATCAAATAATATCCCATACAAATTCATGAATTTGCTTTGATTTCTGTAGCCTCGTTACAAACTCCATATCAATGTCCTCCCATTTTCACTTTGGTATGCTATTGATAACGGTTGCAACAACTCACTAGATTTTTGTTGTTTCGCTTTATCCATTTGACATGTAGGACACTTTGCTACAAACTCTGCTACATTGCACTCCAACCCTGGCCACCAGAATAAGCTGTTAAGCTCTTGATACATCTTGTTGCTTCCTGGATTTATCGTGTATCTTGAATATTACGCCTAATGCAGGATTTTTTTTGCTTAATCATTCACATAAGAATACAAATTCCTTTCTTATACCTCAACAACTTTTTCTCATCAGTCTCAAATTTCTATCTGACCTGTATTTACGCGGTGTAATAATTTTTGAAACCCTGCATCATATAACAATGCATCACGTCTTCTATCTTTCAAAGCTGATTGAATTAACATCTGATTCAATAGAGAAAATCTTTCATCATTTGACATTATTGCTGATAACTATAATTGCTCCATATCTTTAATCAATTATTCTTAATGTGTAATTACCCAGTTAGAACCACCACTTGTCTTCCTGCTTAGAGCATTGCCACAACATTTGCATTCCCTGGGTGATTTTGGGATTTTCAAATCATAATCCTTAGTTAGCTCAAGCTATCTCCTTTGCCTCAAATTCAACTCATTCTGGGTGTAAATATACTTTCAACTTTGGTGATCAGTAAATACTTCACGCCTGTCACCATACGAATAATGCATCCATATTTTCAAAGCAAATACAACTGTTGTTAGCTCCAGATCGTGTCATATAATTCTTCTCATGAGTTTTCAGTTGTCTAGAGGCATAACCAATTACCTTGTCATGTTGCATAAGCACACACCCAAGTCCCCTTAAAGATGCATCACTATAGATCTAAAAGCCTCATGCCCTGAGGGAATAGTCATACTGGAGTTGTCATCAAACACATCTTCAACTTTTGAAATGCATCCTCATAGCTGGTCTGTTCGCTCAAATTTCACTATTTTTTGAGTCAATCTAAATAATGACATTGCAATATGCGAGAACCTCTCAACAAATCTTCTGTAATAATCTGTCAGACCTAGGAAGCTTCGAACTTTCGTAACGGTGGTTGGTCTGGGTCAATCAACTATCGCTTTGAACTTGTTCTAGTTCACTGTAATACCTTCACTGCTAATGATATGTTCCAAAAATGTTATGCTTCTCAACCAAAATTCACACTTTGACAACTTAGCATACAACTGGTTCTCCTTCAATGTTTGCAAAATAGTGTGAAGATGATCTATGTGATAAATCTCATCACTGCAATAGATTAGAATATTGTTGATGAGGACTATCACAAACCTATTCAGAAATGGTTTAAAGATTTTGTTCATTAGGTCCATAGTGGCTGCATACATATTTGAGAAACCAATTGACATTACCATATACTCATAATGCCCGTATCTGGTGCGGAAAGCTGCCTTTGTTATATGATTTTTCTTGATTCTCAATTGGTGAATAATTCCAATAATTCCTGCAACTGACTCTTTAATTCCTGCAACTCCTTAATTTCCATCCTATAAGGTGCTTTCGCCACTAGTTCTGCTCTTGATATTAAATCGATAGAGAAATATATCTCTTCTTTGAGGCAAATCTGACAAATCATCTACGAATACTTATGGATTCTTTTTTACGGCCAATATGTCTTCAACTTCTTTGATTCCTTCGCAATATCTATGATTTGAGCTAAAAGCTTTGACACCTTTTTGCTAATGATTTGCTTGCCTTTAAACTGGATATCATCATAAACAGGACTCCCCTATCTTCCTCAAACTAGAATTTTTCTTCTCTAGGGATATTGAATTTGATTATTTTTTTAGAGAAATCAATAGTTGTGAATTAATTAGATAGTCAATCCATTTCTAGGATCACTTCGAACTCGGTTAGTGGTAGAACTACCAAATTTTCCTTGAAGCTTCTTTTATAGATGATTTGATTCACACAACTGCGTCTATAAACAATCATGTGAGGCCCATTAATCAGAAGAATTGGTAAGGCATCATACATTCTGAATGATTCCAATCCTTCATATTTCACAAATTCTTCCGAGATAAACAATTGTGATGCCCCATTATCAAATAACGTTCTGACCAGTTTGTTTTGAATAGATATAATACTTTTAATAAGGAGAATATAAATTCTCGCAATATAAATAAAGATTTGACAGATCTATTGAAATAAGGAAATATCTGTAATCTCGTCAGGTGATACTTTGCTTCCTGTCAAATTGGTGCATATACTCCTGGCTGTACACCCTTTTGGGTCTGACTCGGAGATGAAGTTGATCGTGACTACTTAGCTGGTTTTTGTCTATCGAAGTTCCTCTGAGTAGGTGGAGCACTAACTCTGACATCAACTTGGGGCCTCTGGCCTAAGGTAGTGCACAACCTCGCGACGTGTCCAGGCTGATGGAACTAAAAATAGGTGTTGGTGCCTGACAAACATTCTCTTCTTTGTGGCCCTTCACACTTGGCACAGGTGGTTCTACTGCTGTTACTGTCAGTGCTACTACTAATACCACCGCTGTTGGGTTGAGGCTTCTTCATGCCTAGACTTCACAGACTGGGTGGCTTGTCCCAATTTGGACCTATCATCTCATCTTATCTTCTTAAAATATCTACGTCTTTTCGTAGCCAGTAAGTCAATCTCTATTCTCCTCACCCTCTTCACAAGGACTAAGTAATCCTTAACTCTAAGAGAGATTAAAAGCTGTCAGATGACATCCTTAAATATATAAAAAACGATGACACTTTTCCTCGACACTGGGGACTAATTGAGGTGCATACCTGGACAACATCGTGAACTCAATCTCGGACTGTATAATGGAATGGTCGACCTGCATGATCATGATGAACCGTCCTGCATCTGCCTCTTGGCAGAAAGGAGAACAAACCAATCACGAAAAGTCCTCACAAAATCCTTCCAATCCTGATGTTGTCCTTGCTACTACCTCTTTGTTTTCTTCTCGAAAGCAAAAGTAACCAATGTAACCCTTCTCTCATTAAGAGAGGACAAACTATCAATGATTTTCTCTACCATCAACAACCAGTACTCTATCTCAACTAGCTCTTCTGCTCTTAAAAATAGTGGTGACCGCATGCCGTGGAACAACTTCATATTTATCCATCAATGTTGTTCCACAACCATTGGCCTGGTTCTGAGAACTTTGAATAAGTTGTGTAACTGCGGTCATTGTCTGAATAAAAGTTTCGATGGGGATGTTAGCACCACTAGATGAAGAATCAGTACGTGTTGGAGGCACTGGTTCTTGATGATCATCACCTCTAACTTCTCCATTATTTCCATCTATATTTTCTAGATCGGAATCAATTGCCCTGAGATAACAGAAGTTTACAATTATTAACATAAACATTATACTTACTATTTAATTGCCTTAATAATTATTAATGATTTTTCTAATAACTCTTTCATGATCACTTTCTGCTGCCCTTAACTGGGCTCTGATACCCCTCTTGTCATGACTCGACCTGAGAACTTGAAATTACCAAGGCGGTAACTGTTGGTTCGACGGAGTAAAATTATCTTACATTTTTGAAAAACCAAATAAAAAAAAGAGCCATTCTATTTCATACAATTTATAGTTACAATAAGTTCGTACATATTTCTAAATATTTACAAATGACGAAATAAAAACTATAACACAATACCTATCGGTCTTCGCTCTATTTCGCGTGTAAACGTACTCTCAAGGATCTATCAAATCTACAATTGGTTTTCCCATAAAATGTTAGCAACTAAAATTTGAGTTAAAATAACTCGGTGGGCAAATTGTTTTAAATTTCAATAAATCTTATGTTAAAATATTTTATAAAGATGCAGTAAAAAGTAAAAAATCGCAATAAAAGAGAATAATAAAGAAACCCATTTTATTTGCTTTCATTTATTTTTATTTTACTTTTCATTATTGGGAGTCATTGTCTAAACATATACTTTATAAAAATATATTTTTATCATTTTCCAATCCATCATAAAGGCAAACAACTAGTTTCATTTTTATTTTCATTTTTATACACGAGTACATTGCAATCCCCCTGCAAGTACCAACCGGGGCTGACTCTCATATGCATGCATATATCATTTTTTAATTATTTTTCTTGCATTTAACTTATAAAAGAAAAACTTGTATTTTTGTATTTTAAAAGAAACACTGAACAATAGTAAAAANCATTTTCATTTTTATACACGAGTACATTGTAATCCCCTGCAAGTACCAACTGGGACTGACTCTCATATGCATGCATATATCATTTTTTTAATCTTTCTCTTGCATTTAACTTATAAAAGAAAAACTTGTATTTTTGTGTTTTAAAAGAAACATTGAACAATAGTAAAAACATGTGTAAATGACATACTATTGTAAAATAAAAATTTTTATCCACCTATATAGTGTCATTCGCTATTCTTTTTCTCTGATGAAACCAGTCCTTAGGTGCACTTATAATTGCAAGTTAAATGATATTAGTTATATCCTACATTAAGATATCCATATTTCATCAATTGACCTTCATAATTCTATTTTAGAGGGACTTCATAATTTCCTTTTGCTATGTTTCATTTAAGAACAACTTTATTATGCTTTAAACTTAAGTTTTAGTGTTCTTAAAGTTTTAATTTAGCTTAACACTAATATATTAGGAATATAACATTTAGTTATTAAAATCAATCATCATGCCTGAATTTCTTTTCCACAACAAAGCCCTCTTTTCCTGATGTAGCCTTTTCATCAATTACCTTAAACAATTGTTAACAAACATTGAAATCAATTCAACATAATAAGTTTCTCAAATTTCATTTTAAATAATTATAGTTAATAACTTAAATAATTTAATTTATTACCTTTTTTTATAAAGCCGTTGCCTTTCCCTAGAAAGTTCGAACTGAGCAACAGAGGCTCGGTCGAACCCCCCTCCCCCCTGCATAAGCTCTCGATCGAACTTCAAACCAGCAGCACGAGAACTTTTTCCTCTTCGTCAGCTCAACACACGTTGTCGCCTTCGACTCAATCACAGAAGGCTTTACACAACTGAAAGATTGTTGACGACATGAAACAGAGAACTTGGGTGAGCCATTCGAGCCTTCAAGGTACCCAATCAAGCTTCCTTTTCTTCTTCCTCCTTTTCTGTGCTGCTCGTGACACTCGACAGAGCCACTCGAGCATTTTTCCCTTCGGTTTGATCTTGAAAATCGAAGCACATGATCGCAGGTGAGCAGTTCATATCATCCTTCCCCTTTTTTCTTTTTCCTCTATTTCGCACGCTTCCTGGATTTCCATCTCTCTATAGCTCTTTCTCGTTCTCTCTCTATCACTTTCGACTCCTCTTACGAGTTTGAATGGGAGGGGAAAAGAGATGATAGCCTCAACTTTTCTCCTAGGGGCAGTTGGCGAAACGATCGAATGATGCCTTTGAAACGGCACTAGTTTCGTAGGTGTCGTAACAGATAAAATAAATTCATTTTCATTTTCTTAAGGTTAATTAATTTTTTTAATTGATTATTATTACACCACAACGAAGTCCATACTCATATCCACCCACAAGACTCGAGAATGGAAAGTAGATTTTAGAGTTCCATGTTTTGCTTTCAGGTTTTGGCAAGTGACAAACTTTGCACTGCCTGACGTGCCTCTCCACATCTTGTGTCATTCTTGGTTAAAAGTTTTCTTTCACTAAGGAAAGAGTTGTCACTACCAAAAAATCCTATCATCATATAGTTATGGCACTCTCACAAGTTTACCTTCTTGAGTATACTCCGAGGAATGAACAATATGTTATAATAAAACAAATCTCTATATGATTTGTGGAATTGCTCCTGCACTTTATCTTGACAATTAGGGTTGTCAAGAATGCTCATCATTCACGAATAACTCGTGTTCAGCTTATTAAGTAGCATAAGTGATATTTGTTTGTTAATCAAACGAGTTAAACACAAACAATTTTTTTCGAGTTTGATTTATAAACGATCCGAACACGACTAAACATTTGTTCAATCATGTTTGACTCATTTTGATTCGAATTAATTAAATAAGTAAAGAAAAATATTTATTATAACTCTTTATATTGATTTTAATGTTGTATTTTAAAAATGTTGTTTTTTATTTCTTAAATCATTCATTGTAAATTGAAGCCTAACACGAGTTGAAATGAACAAACAAATTTGAATTGAGCCCAA